>PVJO010003862.1:0-116846 GCA_004026905.1 Hystrix cristata
TCAGCGAGTTTTAAATTTGCATTTCTCTAATGGCTAGTAATGTTGGGCATTTCTTTGTGTATTTATTGGTCATTTGTATTCCTGTGAAGTGTCTATTCATTTCATTTGCCTGTTTTTTGTGGGGTGGTGGTGCTGGGGATCAAACTCAGGGCCTCTCTAACCACTGAGCTAAATCCCCAGCCCCATTTGCCTGTTTTTTGCTTGGGTCTTTTATTTTTTGGTGGGGCCTAATTTTTTTGAGTACTTTATATATTTTAGATTTTAGTCTGTCTGAGGTATAGCTGGCAATTTATTTTCCCATTGTGTAGGTTGTCTGTTTACTCAGTTGGTTGTTTCTTTTGATTTGCTGAAGCTTTTTGATTTGACATGATCCCATTTGTTGAGTCTTGGTATTATTTCCTGTGAAACTGGGGTTCTGTTCGGAAAATCCTTGCCTGTGCCTACGACTTCAACAGTTTTATCTATTTTGTCTTCCAGTAGTTTGTAAGTGCTTTTGTTTTAATATTCAGTTCTTTGATCCATTTTGATTTTAGTTTAGTACATGGTGGAAAATATGAGTCTAGATTCAACCTTCTGCATGTGGATAGCCAGTATTCCCAGCACCATTTATTAAAGTGCATATCTTTCCTCTAGTATATATTATTAGTACCTTTGTCAAAGATCAAATAGTTGAATGTACTTGGGGTTGTTTCTGCATCCTTTATTCTGTTCCATTGATTCTCATGTATGTTTTTATGCCAATACCATGCTGTTTTTATCACAGTAGCTTTGTAATAAAACTTCAAATCCAGGATTGTGATGTTTTCTGTTTTGCTCTTGTTACCTAGGATTGCTTTTGCTATCCTGGGTTTCTTTTGGTTGCACATGAATTTTAAGATTGTTTTCTCCAGTTCTGTGAAGAATGCTGTTGGGATTTTGATTGGGATTACATTAAATCTGTGTATCAATTTTGGAAGTATGGCCATTCTCATTGTATTTGTTCTGTCAATCCAGGCATAGGGGGTAGCTTTTCATTTTCTGATGTCATCTTTGCCTTTCCTCTTCAGAGTGAGATAGTTTTTGTTATAGAGATCTTTCACTTCCTTAGCTGGGTTAATTCCTAAGTATTTAATTTTTCTTGGTGCTATTGTGAATGGCACAATTTCCCTAATTTCTCAGTGGCTTCATTATTAATATACAATAATGCTATTGATTTTTGTGTGTTGATTTTATATCCTGCTATATTGCTGAATTTAGTTATTAATTCTAGGAGTCTTTTGGTGGATTTTTTGGGTCTTCTGTGTGGAGGATATGTTTTCTGCAAATAATGATACCTTGACTTCTTCTTTTCCTATATATATCACTTTCTTTTTCTTGCCTAATTTCTTTGGCTAATTTTTTTGAGTGCTGTGTTGAACATGAATGATAATAGCAAACAACCTTGTCTTTTTCCTGATATTAGAGAGAAGGCTTTCAGTTTTTCCACATTTAATGTGTTGTTGGCAGTATGGTTGCAATAAATGGTTTTTGTCAGATTGTGATAAGGTCCTCCTATACCCATTTTCTTTAGTGTTTTTATCATGAAAGGATATTGGATTTTGTCAAAAGCTTTTTTTCTGTGTCTATTGAGATAATCATGTGATTTTTGCTCTTGCTTCTATTTATGTGATGTATTTATTGTATGTATTTATTTGTGTATGTTGAACCATCTTTGGTTCAACAGGAATGAAGCCTTCTTGGTTGTGATGGTTGATTGATTGTGTCAACTTGTAAGAGAAGTTTAACTAAATTGGTTTAGCAATTCTATATCCTAGGGTGTAGAAGATCCACCCTAGGCCAGCCCATTCTCTAGATGGTATAAAGGGGAAATGAAGAGGGATCTAGGCCAGCCGGTTTCTTTGGATCGGTTTCGCTTCCCTCGGAGGAGCTCCAGACTTCCACTTGGATCCTTGGAACTCCAGACCTTCACCTGGATACTTCGGACCTCTAGACCTTTGCCTGGACCCTCCAGACCTTTGCCTGGATCCTTAGGACCTCCAGACCTTCGGCTGGGCCCTCCGGATCTCCAGCTTGCAGACAGACCCTCTGCACACTTCCACGCCTGACTTGTAAGAAGCCCGAGGAAGCCAAATTGTAAGCTCTCAAATATTCATATATCTACCATTGTATCTGTTTCTCTAGAGAATACTGACTAATACATTGGTCATGATGTAGGCTTTGATATTTATTGCATTCTGTTTGCCAGTATCTTATTGAAAATTTTTGCATCTACATTCATTAAAGAATTGGTCTACAGTCTTTTTTGGTTGGATGCTTATCTGATTTTGGAATGGGGATAATAGTAGCTTCCAAGAATGACTGGGAGTACTCCTTCTCTTTTAATGTCATTAAAAAGCTTAAGGAATACTGGTGTTAAAACTTCCCTGAAGTTTTTGTAAATTTCTACCAGATCTAGGCTTTTCTTAGTTCATAGATTTTTTAAATTATTGCTTCAGTTTCATTGCTGGATTATTCATAGTTTTTAAATCTTCTTGGTTCAGTTTTGTTTTTTTTTTTTTTTGAGACAAAGTCTCGCTCTGTAGCCCAGGCTGGACTTGAACTCAGTGGTCCTCCCGAGTGCTGGGATGGCAGGTATGTATCACCATGTTCAGTTTTGTTCAGTGTTAATCATACACAGATCTGATGACTTTTTAAAAATCTAGGCTTTCTTTTTGCTTTACCTTTATCTCCTCCTTCCTTGACTTATCCTCACATTTAAAATATGACCTTCCATATTTTTTCCTTTATTCACTAATCATAAGCAAACATACACATATGTATGTATGCATACACACCTACACATACATGCACATGTAACTTTTTTGTTGGTGCTTTTCTATCAGTGAGATCATCTTATGTGTGTTCCTTAATGCATTTCATATAAGTACACTCAGAGAAAAATCCCTCCAGCAATGTGAGTTTTGCTCTGCCTATGACTCTCAGCATTACGTCCTAAAAGATGAGGTACACAAGAATGTATTCAAACATTTTCCTTTGATGGGCATTCACTTTGTTTCTATTTTTTCTGCCAGTATACAAAAATGGCTACAATAAATATTTGTGTATATGGCCTTGATGTATTTTAAGCCCTGAAAGCTTCTTTTCTTTCATTTATTCTCTATATTCAATCATCAGCTCACTGAATTTTATCCCTGACATAACTCTGGAATCTGTCCTTTCCCCGTCTCTACGACTACTGCCTACTTAGACCTTTCATAATGTCTAACTAGAACTACTGTAAATAGCCTATTAGCTGCTTCTACTTCAGATGCAACCCTATTTCACCCATTCCTCTCTTTGTTCCAGTTATAGTTCCTTCTGCTTCCAAGATTAACTTTATGATACACAAACAGACCTTATATTTTCTCATACCTCCTTCGGATACATATAGTACAGGGGGCTAAGTAAAGGAAACAATAATGTTTTGGAGATGACAACTGGAAACTAGTACTCAGAAGGTACAGAGCAGACAGCAAGAGTGGTGCTGAGCTCCAAAGCAAGAGGACCCGTCCCATCTAAACTGTTGGCTCCTGCTTAAACTCAGCTGACATTTCCCCACAAGGGAATGTGGGCCAGACTTACTGCATCTAAGTCTTCACACACAAAAAAACTGCAAATCAGTTTTATAGACTTTTATGGAAACTTTCCAATTTGCTGGGCACACCAAATGCCTGCAGTGTGAAACCTTTGTCCCTGCAGGATCAAATGTGTCCCAGTCTGTTTGTGTCTTACTTCTTACTGTTTCTTTCTTCATACTCTTCATTACAGCCAAATAAAATGGTCTGTAATTCACGGAAGTTACCAAACTCTTCCCAGGCTGCCTTTTCACATGCTACAATCTCTTCAGGGATGATTATCCCTGTTCGTTCATCCTCTGGGAGGTATTTCAATGTTGAAAGACAGTTTTGTTTAATTGAAACTTTGTCTCTGGACCTAGTCAGAGTCTCGGGGTATAATGAGAAGAGGAAAGGAAAGCACAACAGAAAGGACTTGACATTATGGGTGCTTGCCTCTATTGCCACTTCTGGGAGTCAAGTGGAGACACAAAATCAGCTTCTGGTCAGATGTAGGAGTGGAGTAGTGACCTCTGTCATTTGTTACTCATTATATTCTGCTCTGAGGGGTATCCATGGGTGATAACATAGCTCTACTTGCTGAGCATATGCCATGCACTAGACCACAGCTAAGGGCATTCACATTCATTCTTGTCTGACCCTCATAGCTACTTTTATTACGCCAGTCTTTCAAATGACAAAACAGGGTCTCAGAAAGGTTAAGAGGCTTGCCTGGACTCACATACTTAATGAGTGGTAGTGCTCAGCTTGAAACCTGACACCTCAGTCTTAGTATCTGAGTTTAGTCTTCTAATCTCAGATACATTTCCACTGTGCGCATCGTCACCCAAGACAAGCTCAGCACCATCCTCAGGGGCCACATAGAAGGAGGAGGAATAGGAGCTGGGAACGTAGCTTAATGGTAGAGCTCTTGCCTGGCAAGCTCAAGGAACCAGTGATCCCCAGCTACTGCAGCAGCAAGAGGAGCAGGAGGAGCAGGAGGAGTAGAAGGAAGAGGAGGAAGAGAAGAAAAAGGAAAAAGAGAAGGGGAGGGGGGGCAACAGCTTTTCTTCTTCATAATTAGATACATGATTGAAAATGTAAGCTGGGTGTGGTGGCACAGGCCTGTAATTCCAGCACTCTGGGAGGCTGAGACAGGAGGACTACAAATTTGATCCTAGCCTGGATAATTTAGACCCTAAATTGAAATTTAAAAGAAAGGTTTTTTTTTTAAGGGTTGGGAATGTAGCTCATGGCAAAGGTCCTGGGTTCAAATCACTGCCCCAAAGTAATTTGTCCAAGATCATTTTGACCCTGATTGATAAAGATCTTTACTGAAGACTTGCTCATGTCCTATAGTTATTTATCACCAGTAGTAATAGAAAATAAAACTAGAAGCCATTATGAACTCCTAATGTTGAAGTATAAATGATTCTGCTCAATTAGCTTCAACGTACATTCCTATGAGTTCAGCTTCTCAAGGGTCTCTCTCCTCCTGCAGTGCCCTGGGAAGTCTTGTCTCAGGCAGACTTTCAGGATAGGCCCAGTATTTTCCATCTTGGCTGCATTCCCTGGAGTTCACATTCTCTTTAAGTCTTTCCTTTACTCATATTTAGACACCTAATTTCAAAAAACTGTACTTAGAGCTGGACATAAAAAAATTTTATTCCCCTTAAGATTCTCACAAGTCTTCTTTGGGAGGCAGACATAGAAATAAAATTTCCAAAACAGTGTCCAGAACCAGCACTGTCCCAAGAAAAGTAGACATCAAACACTGCCAGTCAGAGAGGGTAGGTCCAAATAGAGGAGGGCTGCACCTTGGCCACACCAAAGAATCCAACTTTCAAATTTCACAGTTGACAACCCCGGTATGGTGCAAAGGATGAAAGATTACTCAGAGTCTGTGTCCACTTGAAACTTCAGGGCAGCCCATAGGTACTGCCCTTAACTGAGACCCCCTCAGCATGAGAAAGTCTCATAAAGACAGCCCTGAACTGAAGTTTCTGTGGCTTTTTACTGATAGAACCAGGAAGGACAGGGGAAGGTCAAGGTGGTCTGTTACAAGACTGACCTTAGGGGCAATCTGAGTAGTAAATTGGAGTATGGGGAGGATGAGGGCCAGAGCATTCATTCTTTAAGGCAATGAATTTTGATGCTACTTGGACTTGTGGCCTTGTAGGCTATCTTTTAATCTCTAACCATGCATTCTGGGAGGTTTTTAGACTTGTGGCCCTGAAGCCCCTTATCTCTGCATATCCATCTCATACATACTTCTGGTCAGTACCCCCACATCAAATATCCTTTGGGAACACATTGTTGCTCCTCCTTGGGCCACACAGAAACATCGAGAAAGCCAATGGCTCCCCAGGTTTATTGATCACAGCTTGACTTCTATTGGAGTAAACCCAATCTGAGACAAATGTCACCTTATTTTTTTTTCTTATTACATTTGCTTAATTCTCTCAGTATGCCTTAACCAAGAGGCCCTGAGATTTTAAACATGTAGAACCATACCAACTGAAGAATAAATTTCTGATAAGACCTCAGGATTAAAAGTTAACAGGAAAGATTCCAGTCACAGCAAGTTATGTGCTTTCTACAAGGTTGAGTCATCACTTATATGCTGACCAGGAACCATGAAATATCTTCTCACAGCTGAAACTTTCCAAGTACATTTCTATTACAAGAAAATTTAGCTTTGGAAAAGAAATTATTCTAAGTATTCTAAATTGGGCTCATAAGGGATAGATAGTTCCATAGTCTGTGCAGTAGGAAAGGGTTTGGGTTGTATCAAAAGTAATTTGATAAAGTCCTTGGCCACAGTACTTAAAAGACCAAATCTAGGAGTGTTGGGGAAAGGAGGCTGGAAACTCTTAGGAGTTTTTTCCTTCTTTTTAAAAAGTGATAGCAACATTTCCTGCAATGCATTATTTTCTAAAATGGTAATAGTCATGTTGTAAAAGTGTTCATTTCCATGTGAAAATATGGTTGGGGAACATTGGAAAATGGTAGCACAATAAAAATGACCAAAATGGAGAGCATGAGAGGCTGAGAAGAGGCGCTTTCGGGGTATAGTTGGGTGTGGGTGTATGAACTGCTCATATTGGGTTACAGAAAACCTGAAGGGCTGGACAAGACCAAGTGAAGAAGTTCTGGTTAAAAAAGCCAGAATCCTTATACCAGAGAAGCGGTAAATACCAAGCATCACAACCA
This sequence comes from Hystrix cristata, assembly GCA_004026905.1. Classification (NCBI taxonomy): domain Eukaryota; kingdom Metazoa; phylum Chordata; class Mammalia; order Rodentia; family Hystricidae; genus Hystrix; species Hystrix cristata. Next base: position 6,786 of record PVJO010003862.1, read on the forward strand.
GATATGATAAAGCAAAACTAAACTAAACCAAACCAAACCGTGCTAAGACAACATGGAACAAATACTATACTGGAATACAGTATGAAGAAGGGCTCAGGTAAAAGGTTTAGGAGGGGTCTTGAAAATCTGAGAACACTTAGAGTTACTTTACATGATGTTGTTGGGGGACACTTGCTGAATAAAAGGAATCAGGCCTGTGTCCAGACTAAATCCTTTGAGAAATGTGTAGTGTTAGAATCTCCAAAATGTTTGAGAGCCGCAGAACTCTTCCAGCTTAGTCTTCTTGGTTTACAGGTGAAGAAGCTGAGGCCCAGGCAGGGGACAGAGCTATTTAGTGTCCGGCAGGATTCTCATTCTGAGTTCTGGGCTTTCTCTCTGACTTTTCTGCACACTCCATTTGATTAAGAAAGTTTTTTAGTTTAGCATATAATCAGCACTTACTACATGCTAGATCCTGTGATAGACAGTACTTATTCAAAGACACATGAATATTATGGTTTAATGGGCGAGAAGGAGCTTCAGAACTAATTCCAGTATATATACCAGATAAAAATTCGCAGTAGATTTAAACTATATGGGTAAGTGCATATATGGAAATGCTAAGTGAGAAAACAGGAAACCAAATCATAATATATTGTGATCTCATCCTGTTCAAAATACATAGAAGTCTGAGAAATGCAATAACCTTCTAATGAATCAATTGTTATGGGACATGCTAAACCTTCTATTATAAACATTTGGGCGCTTATTTGATCTCTCTGCCTGGAGGGCCAGGACCGAGTTTTTCTGCTCCCTGTGGTATGAGTGCATGTTGTCCCAACCCGCCCCCGGGCAGACGCTGCATATATGAAGCCTCCACTGCATGGAGCATCTTCCTAAGGAGATGGGCCAGGCAGAAAGGATGGGATTAGATCCTTTGGGGACCGACGAAGGAAAAGACCTTAAAGGAGGCAAGTCCAGCTTCCTCAGGGCGGAGGGAAACTGGATACTCGCGGGGTGTCCCGCGTCGCAGCCCGTCCTGGGTCCTCCCTTCAGGGTGGGACTCGGTTAGAGGCTGTTGGCGCTGGTTGGCCTCGTCGGGGTGTCCCTTCAGGGAAGCAAAGTCCTGAATAAGGACTGGCTTGGGATGGGGCTGGGAGACACCCAGCGTTCCTCTGGACAGCTGCATCCCAATAGGAAGCCGGAAGGGGAGAAACTTAATGAACAACATCTGCAGCACCCCGCTCGCACTCTGAGGTGTCCTGAGATGATTTAAGGGTGTCCCGAGATACATGTCTTGTGCACCCCACTCATGATTCTTTTCTTAGTGCTCATCTAATTCAGTGTGTGCACGGGGATGCAGGGGCGAGGGCTGGCCCGATCTGCCGCACCCCCAAGAACCCCCTCAGCCCTCCTTCCGTCCCTCCCCTCCCTCTGCTCTCGCCCACCTCCTCCCCTCGCGTCATCGCCCCTCACCCCTCCCTCTCCGGCTGCCGCTGCTGGGCTCCCCTGCCCGCCTCACAGTCTCTGCTGTGATCCCGGGCGGTGGCCCGCAGGGACGGGCGGCAGTCTCGGCATTCGTGGCAGAGGCGCGCCGCCCTCCTTCCTGCCCGGGAGCTCTCGGATGCTAGGAGGGCAGCACCCCGAGGACCGAGTAAGCTTTTGCAGGTAAGGATGGACGCCCTGGACAGGGGAGACCCTAGAACCTGACCTCTCCGTGAGAGGCAGCACCCAGGCGAGGGGTTTCTCTGAGCGGCGCTGAAGAAAGGGAGCAAACTCAGCACTAGCAGCTCTCAAAGAAAGGAACCACCCTTCCCATAGGCCAGCCCAAGTACCGGCCTCTGCAAGGTTTAGTATTAACAGTAACTGTGTTTGCATTGGAATAGAAATGGAATTCTTTCTACTTCAGCAGTGCCAGAGGAGACCCTCTTTATTTTTATGATTATTAACAGATGCCTTTGAAAAAGGTGTAAAACCCACTCCTGTAAAGTCTACTCCTTTTGAAAGCCTCTTTGACAGAGTTAGTGTGAATCATCCCCCACTTCCGCCGTGAGAAAATCAAAGTCCTGCTTCAAAATACCCTAGCAAAGAAAAGAGAAAAAAGCTGGAAGGAAATGGATGAAACCAAACTGGCAAAGTATTGCTAACCACTGAAGCCGAGTGAAGGGCAAGCGGGGTTATACTTTTCTCTGGGCTTTTTGTACAGTCTTGAGACAGAAAGCTTTTGAAAAGTTGTGGAAACACACCTGCTTGATTTCTCTGGCCTTTTTGCACTGTCATTGATTTAGAAAGAAGCTGCCAGTCATTTCTAGCCTCCCCCATTAACTGTTCTCATTTGTAAAATCAGCTTTCACTTTATCCCCGGTACATCTGTCTCCACAGAGGAGTGCAAATGTCCTGCTTCGCTGCTTGGAGAATTATGCTTGGAATCTGGTTCATAATTTAGAAAAGAGAATGTTAAAATTTCAGCCAAATAACACATCTAGGTTTGAAAGTGATGACCAAGCATCATATGGAATTTTTTTTTTAATTTTATTTTTATTATAAAATATTAGAGAAGTTTCTTTAGGGTTAGGGTTAGGCATACTCTCTCTCCTTTTCTTCCAAATGGCTGGGAAACCTTTTTCACTTTTTAAAATGTGAGATTGTTTAGCATATACTTGATACACTACATTTGCTCATTAAATGTTAAATTAATCAGTTGCTAGTGTGGGTTCATTTCCCTTACTGAGTAAATTATTTCTCTTTCTGTGCCCAAAAGCTTAAGTGTCCACAAGTATATCGCATTTTAACAGCAGGATCAGACTCAGAATTTGGAAGGATGAAGCTACCTCATCTTAGTACTGAATTAACTTTGCAGATAAAAAATCTGAGATGAGAAGTTAGGAAAGAGTGAAATCAAATTATTAGTACACAAATCATTATTTTATAATTTTAAAATAAAAAATTAAAAGCTTTATTTAGGTAAAGCTGATCTGGAATTAGGTAAAAACGTTGTGATCATAAGTTGCTTTTTAAAGCCCAAAAGTTAAGAGTAATACATTTATAGCTATTCCTTCCTTTCAAATTCCTACTTAAAAAATATTGAGATAAGTCAGGAGCCATATGCTGTGCACTTCATAAATCAACAAATGAAAGAGCTAGCAGAGTTCCCGTGGGGAAGGTGTAGTGCCATTTAACCCAAATGTTATTTATACACAGCACATCTATTGCATAAATTGAGATGTGTAGGTCCTGCCTGGAAAAATAGCTAACAAAACCAAGAGAGGTTTTATTTTTTTTTATTGTGATGAGGAACAGAAGTTGTGGGTTACTGTAAAATAATCATCTCTGTAACTTTACCATCTTCCTTTCCCTCTAGTACTGCCAAACTTTTAAAGCAGACATTACTTTGTCTTCATTCCTGAAACTAAACTTGAAAATAGTGCTATGGTATGATATTTTGAATAGAAACTGGCACACTGTCAATGAACTTTCTTGCCATTTATTCTTTGCATAGAATCAGGGGAGAGCTTATTCTTTAGTAATAATTGTAAAGTATTTGATAAACATATGTGAAATACTTGGCAGATTCAAGATTTTCCTTAGTGTTGAAATGAATTGCAGTGAGTTTGGCAGACTGTTTAGCAGTGCTGTAGGTCACGGTGGAAGTGTGCTGGCACTACAAGTGTTTTTAAAGAACCACCTGCCAGAAAATTGCCTGGCTGTAGACAGTATTATCAGCCCTCAGCTCATCAGGATGGGCTCTGGGCCCATAGGTGGGTTTTCTAAATGTGAGACACTTCATATGTGACTACCATTTAGTACATTATTAGACAGACCCCTGCCCCCAATCTCCCCTGGTTTAAAATAAATTCTAGTTCACACCTGAATGAATGTGAACAATTTAAATACCCTGGGTGGGTTTGCCCTCCACAGGTTAGCTTTGCCATCTAGTGGCCATGAGATAGATAGCAAGTGTGTTCCTTGGAAAGACTATCGGTGGGAAACTTCCTGAGGATCACTGAGTAAAATCAGTTGTGAGTCCTTGTGCATGGCTTACTTTGGAGCTGGAAGTGATCTTAGAAATTTATAGCCCAGCTTAGTGGATGAGAATAATTATCAGAGAGATTCCAATAAAAATGTTTGAAAATGATATACAGCATAGTTAACATTTTGTATGCATTTGTTGAATGAACAAATTTATTTAACCTGCTCCAATTTTTTTTTCCTGTAGCAGTACTGCTCCATACCACTATAAAAATCTATCATGGTCTTGTTTTTAGCCCTCAAAATGAATGTAATTGAATATAAAATTGAATATAATTTTTCTTAAAATATAAAATGTATGTTCAAGGCCCATGAACTATTCTTTTCTATTGCATATCACTCATTACTTCTTTCTTTCTAAACATCCAGGGCTGACAACTTAGAATTCTTGTAGTTTCCTTTAGCTGTTGTAACTGATTACCCAAACCTCAGCGACAACACACATTTATTATCTTATGTGAAACTTCAGTGATTTAAAACAATGCAAATCTATTACCTTACACAGCTGCAGTTCGGAAGTCCGCAGTGAGACGTCAGGATTGTGTTCCTCCTGGAAGTGCTAAGACAGAATGTTTCCTACCTTGGGCGGCTGTTTGAGGCCGCTCACATTCCTTCAGTATGGCCCTGCATCGCTTCAGCCTCTGCTGCTATCTTCACAGCTGCAGCTCACTTTAGACCAACCTGCCTCCTTTTAAAGGGTCTGGTGATTATATTGACTTCACCTAGATCCAGGATAATCCCCTCCTCTCAAAATCTTCACCGTAATCATATCAGCTACATCTCTTTTACTAAATGAGGAGCACATCTCCAGGCTCTGGGGATGAGAGTGTGGGTAACTTTAGCAGCTGCCGTGTGCACACCACAATGAACTGAAGAGCAGTTAGAGATGTATGAAATGTCTTAGAAATATCTACCTGTTTGGTTTTCATTTAAAAGATCAGGTCTCAGTATGTTGTCTGGGCTGGCCCTGAACTCCTGAGCCCAAGTCCTCCTGCCTCAGCCTCCTGACTAGCTGGGACTATATAGGCTTGTGTCATTACACCCAGCTTTCTAAGGTTTTGATTCTTGCTGTTGGATAATAATATTGCTAATATCTGCCATTTGTTGAGTGATTACTGTGCTGTGGGCATTGTGCTGGAAAAATAGCTAAAATAGCTGTAGAAACTGGCATATCTATTAGCTTGTCGTGAAATACTCTAAATATACCCATTTAACAAATGTATAATGTTTAGAGTCACTAGATATCTTTGACAGGCACAGTGCTAAGAAGTGGAAAATGTAAGTTGATTTAGCTTTAACCCCGACCGCCTTCAACATCATTGAAATACCCAGTCTCCATTCTGTATCTTCATTACGTCATGTGGAGCTGTACACTTTTTTGCTTAAATCCTACTTCATGCAGTGCTCCAGTCACTTTCAGAAAGGGCTCCGGTGAATCAGGAATTAAACTTTATAAAGTATCTGTTTGCTTCCACATCTACCCCCCCAAAACTGACAGTGACTAAGAAGATTTTTACAAGTATTCTCCACAACATAACCCATTTGTTCAAGGCTTGTTTGATATCTGTTTATCGTCACTCATCATGTTCCTCCTCTCCTGGTTGTGGCCTCTGTCCACTGTTACGAGGGTACCTCAGCCAGGCCACAAGGCCTTCCTGTTGTGTGTCAGTCTTTGCTGAACAGGTGAAGATGAAAGGAGAGGAGAGGAGAGCCTGACTTAACACTTAGGTATGTGTGCTTATGCAGGTGTGGTGTCGTGGGGACAGGTGGCCGGGGTAATGAATGGCTAAATAAAGGACAGCCAAGTTTTAAGAGGTGGTTACACAATCACTGGAATGTTCTCACGTACACATTAAGGTAGAAGTTGGTGTTGGCCCTACAGGGTCATTGATGTGACTGGGTAGTTTCTGACCCACAGCAGCCTCCAGAAAATGTTTGATGAATTAATGCAAAATTATATCCTGTGGCAGCATACTATATAGGGGCGTGAAAATGGACCGCTACCTCACTATACATTAAAAGGGACGAGGTAAAAAGTCAGGGATAGGTAAGTGGGACTTGTCACCTGGTACAGGAATGTAGTTCAGTGCAAATCCTCTAATGGTAAGTCGGCATCTTCATTTTTCATTTATATCTAGGAAAAATAATTAATTTGAAATGTTCGATATTGGGAGCAACCATATAATCTTTCATTACTCTGCCAACCCTACCTAAACTGAGCTATAAACTTCTCAGAGAAAGAGAGGGAGGAGGAAAGGGAAAGGAAGAGATGGGGGGAGAGAGAGAGAGCGAGAGGCTGCCTTAGAGCATAATTATGTACAGTACAGTAAAATTCTATACATGCCAGATTGATTCAAGAAGTTAGGTTTTTCTTCCATAGTAGATTGCTGCCTTAGAGTCATTACTTCAACTTTGACTTAGTTTCTTTTTAGGCTGAGGGCCCGATGCAGTTCCAGAATTCCTAATGTAAATCTAGACTATAAATAAGACACAGGGAATACAATTTAAGAGCTTTGTGGCTGGGTAATATTTAATCAAACTTAAGTTTAATAGCAAAGAGAGAAATATATCACAAAGCCACAGATATTCGTGGAAATGAATAACTGGCAAAGCATTCGTTTGGGAAGTCTATAAAGTGAAAGTGTCCTTAACAAACAAAACAAAACAAAGAAGAGAATTTGAGAGTGAATCGGAAACTCTCCCTTTTAAAATAAATTTTATTAGTGCATGCTTCCAGTACATAATGGTTACATTTATCATGGGGAATTGGTACATGTACATAGCATATCTTTATTATTATTTTTTCATTCCATTCCTATTCCCTTCCTCTCTCCTCCTTCTCCCCTCACTCCATCTCTTGATCCCCCTGAAACCATGTTGAAACAAAAATATTTGACGGTAAATTTGGCTGTTTAGAAACTACATGTTCTCTAACTTTGGCTCATAAACCAGTTTTAAAGTGATATTAATTCTCCCATTAAAGTAGGATAACAATGAGAAAATATGTATTGACTGCTTACTGTGCTTTGGGCTCAGTGAGAATTCTTTGCATCTGTTATCTCATTTGATTTTACCATAACATCTTGAGGTAGACTTTTTTTTTTAATATCCCCACCTTGCTGATGTGGAAAGTGAAACCTGGATAATTAGAGAACTACCCAAATTCATATGCCTAATAAGTGGAAAGACGAGACCTGAGCCCAAGTCTTCTTACTCCGTTTGTAACCATTATGCTGCTACAGATACACAAATATTCCAAACACTACTGGCAATCTATGTATCTGAGAAAGTATAAACAAACAACAAAAGAGTAATGATACGTCATCTCTTACAGTTACGCGTGCTTGTTTCTATTACTAGACTAGGTACCAATGCGCAGTTGCACCTGTTCCATCAGTGAGCGTTCCTCTACATACACAGGAATTCCCGATTTCTCCCTAATTTGCTCCTGCTCCCTTTGTCTCCGGGACCTTCCCACAATCAATTACACGTTTGCTGACTCACCGTGGACAGCAATTGCTGCTGTAACCAAAACTGGAATCTGAAGCCCCAAATCCAAGACACCTCGAAAGCGACAGTACAAGTCACAGCTAAAAGACAGAAAAACGGATGAGGGTAGAAGAAGACAAGGGACATTAGAGTTTTCAAAATACTAAAGCTGCATGATCAGCTGGGACCATGACTGTTCAGTTCAGTGAGTTAGTACTTCTTGGATGATGGGCATACATGGATGAAGCGAATGAGGACTGGCCCATCAGTAAGAGCTATCATTTACATTGATGTTTTACCACAAGGCCAAGTTAGATTTTCCAAAAGAAAGTGTCCTTAAACATTTGTCCAATTTTAAATTACAGACCAAATGAGACGGGCTAACGGAAGCCCTGTCTTATTACTGTGGTTCAGAGGTCATATTGCAAAGCTGTCTGCCCTTCCCATGCCCGAGGATAAATGTGGGCATGGCTTTCATGCTGCGGTGCACTGTAGCAAGCTCCTGACAGGGCTGGAGAACCCGTGGAATTACAGGATCTGTAGTGCTGGATGCTGGCGGCCCCACAGACAAGCCTACCGAATTTGATTTTGTCTCAGATTATCAAACTACTATATAAAAGTAAGTTATGCTTATTTGTTAAAGGCGGAGCCATTTGATATTAGCAGTTGCCAATAAGGTAAAAGAACAGAGAATAAATGTCTTTTGTACATAAAGATGAGCAGATTATTTGAAACCCAGTCAAGCAGTCTTCCCTGGAAAGCCTTCCTTTTGGGGCACACAAGCTGCTACACCAGGACCTTGGCTGCCACAGTGGATCTCAAACTTAGTCCTGAGTGTCAGAATCCTCTGGAAAGCTGGTTAAAACATAGCAAGGGAGCACTGCTCTCTTTCCGGGAGGGTTTCTAACAGTGGGTATAGTGTGGGCTCTGAGAATTAGTACTTTTAACAACTTCCCAAGTGGTGCTGCAGCTGCTGGCCCTGGTGAGCAATCAAAATTTGGGCTTTGAAACACTGCCCCCCCCATACTAGATACTGAAGCCAGGGCCTTCGCACTGAGCTACATCTCCAACTCTTTTTTATTTGTATTTTTCTTTTGAGACACCATCTTACTAAACTGCCAAGTCTGGGTTTAAGCTTGGGATCTTCCTGCTTCAGTCTCCAGAGTGCTGGGATTACAGGTGTGTACTCATGCCTGGCTTCAACCACAGTTTGTAACTGCTCTGAACAGGTTTACACCTGAGCACACCCTGAGTTTGTGTACACCTATACAGTCCTTGCTTTGTATCAAGTATGATTTAAAAGTCACTGATGGGATTAAAAATTTCAAAAGTGTCTGCCAACCCCTTTGAGTAAGATAACAGATTGAAAAACCAGCACATCATACTTAGTAAACAAATGAAATTATACATGAATACTGTTGGACTCTGATGGGCCTTTCTTAAAAGTCTACAGAATTATGGCAAAAGGCACATGTTTTATTTGGTAAAGAATATGGGAAATTCTAGATTTGAGATCCATATCCTAGTTCAACAGTTTGCATAGTAAATAATCATATTGATATTTATATTCTGCCTAATTCCAAATAACTAAAAACTTGTAAGACACAGTTACCGCTACTGAAAATGAAATCTTAAATGAGCAAACAATTCCATAGTAGTGTGATTGAGACAGCCTTAATTTTGTCCAGGAATGCTTTTTACACATTACTCCACAGATCATTGGTATCATATGTTGAAATATACAAACTGATATCCTATGTATCTCTTGGTGTGGATAGCTGGTGGCTTTCAATCTTTGATATAATTACATATTAAGTACATTATAGACAGCCATTATTATAAATGACTAAAAAGCAATGTAATATAAATTTTTGTTTCACATCAAAAATATACCTTGACTAAATTTTTTGCTACAATATGTATATACACATACATATATATACGTGTAAGTGTGCATGTGTGTGTGAGTGTGTGTGTGTATAAAATCTACTTTGGTTTGTTGATAGTTAAAAAGTACCAAATACCTCTCTGATTTTAGCTTTTTTTTAAGCAAACATATAACTTTTCATCTTGGAAACCACCCAGTTAAACATACAATTCCAAAGATTCAGTACGGTTACTGACTTTTTAACCTTTTTACTCCAATTCAATTAAGTAAAATTTATAAAATATTTTTTTTGATGCCAGAGATCGAACTCAGGGCCTTGTGCTTGCTGGGCAAGCACTCTAACCACTGAGCTGAATTCCCAGCTATAAAATACTTCTTGTTAAAACTGCATGGAAAGTGACAAATGAAAATACTAAGTGGCTCAACAAAGCCATCAGCAATATAAACACTGTATAAAGTAAAATTTGCCATGGTGATGATTATAGAATATGGTGACACAAATGCAGACTTTGTTCTGCAGTATGTTTTTTTTTAACCATATCTATCAGTCTCTGCAGAAGAATACCCTATCTTTAAAATAAAATGAATTGCAAGCTATTTAGTAACACTGGTGTCTAATATTAACCAGAATCACTATTACCAGGGATACAGATGTGAGTTTAAAAGTGGAAATTTCAAAACGTCTATATATTTGCTGATGCCAAGTCAGGATAAGGATTATTATAAGCTTGGTTGATATTTTCAAATGTATGATGGTTCAAATTAATTATGTCATGTTCATATACTATTTAAGCAATAAACAGGTTAATGTATACATTTTTGCTTTATCAAAAGGATGTAATTAGTTTGTTAATAAAATTAGAGGTTTGTGTATGACAAACTAAACTCTATGGTATTAAGGCATGTCCTTATTCAACTCTCCATCAGATACTGTTTGTCTTTCAGGCAAGCTAGGGACATACCCTGGCTGTGGGCCACTGTGAACATCCCTCATTAGTGTTTTCTTTTTTTTCTTTCAGCAAACAAAAAGGTTTATCTGAGAGCACTGAGAGTGAAGGTACTGTAGGAATAATCTAACCTTGAGTTGCCTCTTATTTATTCACTATATAAATTATTTGCTACGTCTCGATATCTTAACTATTAGTTAAAATCAATCTGGAGTATAGTTCACAAACAATAGTGACACAGAGTTCAAAACTGTTCCTCCAAAAAAAAAAAAAAAAACAAAAACTGCTCCTCCAGAGAATGCTACCACTATTTGCCTCGTCCGCCCTTGCCCAGCAGCCCCTGATAAACACCAGTTCCACTAAATCGATATATTCACAGGTCACTGAGTCTAGAGGAGGGGAAAAAGAGGGCAAGGAGATGTAAACAATAGAAGAGACATACATAATTTTGCAAATACTGACACCATTAAAAATATTTAACTCAAAAACACTTCTGTTAAATGACAAGATCGATGATGAAAAGGAACAAATATCTCATTATGAACATGTTCCCCAAGCAGCAAATCTCAACTATAGTCTGTTGTCCATACATTTTTTTTTTTTTTTTTTTTGGTGCTGGGGATAGAACTCAGGGCCTTGTTCTTGCGAGGCAAGCATTCTAACCACTGAGCTGAATTCCCAGCCCCTTTCCATAAATTTTTAGAAGTTATTTCAGTACAAAATTCCAATTCCACTAGAAGGCATTCTTCTGTGTTGCTTTGCTTAGATGGTATGCTTAGATTTATGTATGTTGCTTTGCTTAGTTGTACTTTGAATGGGTTATTTTTTTTAGTGCATGGTACTTTTGTTTTGTTTTGTTTTGTTTTGTTCTTCAGTATAAAATGGCCCGTGCTGTTCATTTTCTTTTTTTGACAAAGAGTTCTGTAAAAATCAAAACAGGTCAATGGCAGATGAACTCATTTACTTATTTCTAAAACCTCTACCACTTTTAAGATTATTATTCAGTGATTTGCACTACATCTTCATATCAGCTTGGTCTACAAATTCTGGTTCAGGAAAATTCATTGTATTCTAGTGAACATTTTTTGAACTCTGTAATAGACATTTACATTCTAAACTTGGGGAATTTATGATCCTTTTTTTTTTTTTTTTTTTTTTTAGGAAACGAGGTTTTGTTGTGTAGTTGAGGCCAGCCTCGAGCTCATTACATAGCCCAAGATGGCCTCAAACTTGCTGTGATCCTCCTGCCTCAACCTCCCAAGTGCTGGGTCTACAGGCCTGTGTCACTGTGTCCAGCTATTGCTGGTTGTGAAGAGCTAAGTGCGAGGAGGAGATTGCAACACAGATGTTCAGAGCTCTATTTAGAAATCATCTGGGGGAAAAAAAATCATCTGGGAGCAAGGCTGTGGGACGGCTAGGGAGAAAAGAAGGTAACTGTGGCAGCAGAGGACCAACTCTCCTCTCCCACTCTGGGCAGTCTGTGGACGACAGGTGAGGACAGGGAAGGAAACATGGGTTGGGGGTGGCGGAGTAGAAAGTTGGGTGAAAAACAATGAATGCTTTTGAAGTTTGTACAAACTCACTTAACAGGATGTTTAATCTCTGTAAAATCCAAGTAAGGTGAAAATAAGGTTCCTACGTGTGGTAAAGGTACTTTTAAACTTAAGTAAAATGGATAGGTAACGTATACAAAGAAAGCACTTCTTTCTGTAAGAGAAACCTTCTCTTTATTTTTCCATTTTTAAGGACAAAGTAGAAGAACGAAATGGAAAATATGCTCTTTTGGTTGGTATTTTTCACCCCTGGATGGACTCTCACCAAAGCCTCTGAAAGGCAGCAGGATTTTCTCTGGCCCTTGAGAAGAGTTCCCCGGGTTGTGAGTGAAAGCACTTTCCACCTCCCCGGCCCCTGGTTTGAGGCAGACGTCAAGACGGTGACAAACAGAATGTGTGGCATTGAATGTCAGAAGGAACGGCCTGCTCCCAGCCTCTCTGACTTGGAGGATTCTCTTTCATACGAGACGGTCTTTGAGAATGGCACCCGAACCCTAACAAGGGTCAAAGTTCAAGGTTTGGTCCTAGAACCCACTAAGAATAGCACTGCAAAAGGAGCACCTGTTAGGAGAAAGAGACAAGTGTACGGCACAGACAGCAGGTTCAGCATCCTGGACAAGAGGTTCTTAACTATCTTCCCCTTCAATACGGCCGTGAAGCTCTCCACTGGCTGCAGTGGTACTCTCATTTCACCGACTCACATCCTGACAGCAGCCCACTGCATCCATGATGGCAGAGATTACGTCAAAGGGAGTAAAAAGCTAAGGGCAGGATTGCTGAAGATGAGAAATAAAGGCAGTGGCAAGAAGCATAGAGGTTCTAAGAGGAACGAGAGGGAAGCTAATGATGGTGACCAAAGAGAAAGAACCAAGGAGAGCTTGCAGGAGAGAGCTCGGGGTGGAAAACGAAGAAAAGAATCTGGTGGGGCTCAGAAAGGAGCAGAAGGGAGGCCCTCCTTCCAGTGGACCCGAGTCAAAAGCACCTACATTCCCAAAGGCTGGGCAAGAGGAGGGAGTGGAGACCCTGCCCTGGATTATGACTATGCTCTCCTGGAGCTGAAGCGTGCTCACAAAAAGAAATACATGGAGCTCGGAATCAGTCCAACCATCAAGAAGGTGCCTGGTGGGATGATCCACTTCTCTGGATTTGATAATGACAGAGCTGATCAGTTGGTCTACCGGTTTTGTAGTGTGTCTGATGAGTCTAATGATCTCCTCTATCAATATTGTGATGCAGAGTCGGGCTCCACTGGCTCTGGGGTCTATCTGCGTCTGAAAGAGCCAGACAAAAAGAAGTGGAAGCGCAGAATCATCGCCGTCTACTCAGGCCACCAGTGGGTCGATGTGCACGGTGTGCAGAAGGACTACAACGTGGCTGTGCGCATCACTCCCCTCAAGTATGCCCAGATCTGCCTCTGGATCCATGGAAACGATGCTGACTGTGCTTATGGCTAAAAGAAATCTGGAAAAGGCTTATGTATCACCTAAATCACAGAAGAAAGCCTGTTCTGATTATTAAGGAGATCACCTCATAGGTTATGCCTGAATTTGAGCCTATCAATAACATTTCAACATTTTTATGAATTTACTTTTTCAAAATTAGGATATTTTCACATTTAGAAATGTCTAGGTACAGATATTGAAACATCAGATGGTCACTTCGACGTCAAGTATATATACACATATATATTATATTCGATTCTCTCTCTGTATATATATACTCTTTAAGTGGTGATAAGTTTTATTTGTGAGAAGATTTTTGTAGCCTTTTGTTTTCCTAGAAATTAGACAACTGTTTAAAACTTCATACTGCTAGCATAATACATGATTTCTTAGTGGACTTATTCTAAGAATCTAATAGGATGTTAGTTGTGTGTAAAATGTGAAACTGCATATACAAAAGTAGACAGTAATGCAACTAGAATCAGGATAGAGAAGAAGATTTAGAATTCGTATTGCTCTTGGGTGGATCTATTTAGCTCAGGCCCTCAGTGTTTAGTTTTCTATTGGGTCTGAGAAATTTATGTTTTAAATTTTTTTAAAGAACTACACATTAGAAGAAATGGCAAACTTTACAAACAAAAATATTAACTACCGCTTTAAAAAGAGAAATTGCAGCATCTATTTAAAATGGGATAAATACTTTGTTCTGTGAAAGAAATTAGCTTAGAAATAGTTAAGGTGAGACATTATAAGGTCTCGAGCTTTTATTTAAAAGTCAAAATATGAACTTTTCATATATGTTTAAGGAAGACATTTCACAAAAGATTATGTATTGAAAACCACATCATTTATGTATACATTTTACTGTGTATGAGGTGCTATATTTTTAAGGCAAGGAATTCTGTAATATTTTTTAAAAGAGACCCTTTTCGCTCTTGATAACGTTTATCTTTTTCTTTCTTATTTTCTTGCTCGTGCTAGGGATCAAACCCAGGGCCCCTGACAGGCCAGTGAGTGCTCTTGCACTAAGTTACAGCCCCAGGTCTAAGTGCAACTTTCTTAACAGGACCATTAGTGTATTATTTTGGTGAATTTTCTGATAAGTAATTTTAGATGTGTCCTATAGTAAATATTATATAGTTTACAAATAGTATTTTTTTTAAAGACAGGATCTTTCTATGTAGTTTAGGCTGTCCTTGACTCACTGTAGCCCAGGCTGGCCTCAAACTTGCAGCAGTTCTCCTGCCTCCACCTTCTGAGTGCTGGGATTACAGGTGTGCACCACCATGGCCTGCTATAAGAAGAACTTTTCAAAGAAAGTTCTGGTTATCTTCATTAGGGACCAAGGCTATATACTCTCTGGTTAGCATGTGGCAAAAGCAGGCAGAGTTCTGTAGCTGTCCTGGGGCAACATACAGAGTGGGCATTAAATACCTATTTCTTGAATTCAGAAAATGGCTTGAATGGCTATAAAAGGGAGTTGTTCAGGGCATTATGCTTAAAGAGTTTCACTGACCTGTAATCTGGTGCACACTAAAATTCAGGAATTATAGGCCCAATTTTTGATCTGCTCTTCCTAGCCATATTCCTGTCTCTCGAGACACAACACAACTCTGATTTTTGCCAGGGTACAAATTTATTTTAATTATTATTTTTTAGATGTATCCTAAGGTGATGAGAGATTATACCCTTGATTAGTTGCAAAGGAGTATTTGATTAGATTATCGTAAGTGATTTTGTAAACAGTGCCCAAAATAGCTGAAATTCAATATAATGCATATTTTTTTCTAATTGACTTTGTTAAAGATAATTCAATAAAAATTCTTAAATCAGTTATAATTCTTACCGTATCTGTACATGTTTTATTAAAGAGTTTTAGCAAGTAGCAACTCATTTAATTAAAATGTGATTCTATTTTATTTTAAACAAATCTCACTGACCAGTATTTTATCATTGCTTCTAGTGGAATAGAACTATTGACACAAAAATTTTGGTCAAATTTTTTTTGGGAGAAAAAGCTATAGGATCACTGCAACCAAAAATATTTCAGGTGAATTGTGCATATTTACAAACTTGCAAATGCACACACTTACACACACACACCATCTTCATCTTACACCTGGGATTTGAGTAAATTCTGAATAATTTAGCATGCTTACTACAATACTTTGGTGCTTAAAGTTAACATACACACACATATATATATATATCTCCTTAAAATCATTGTCCAATAAACTTGTTTTTTTTCTTTTAGACAAGGTCTTACTGTGTGCCCCAGGCTGGCCCCAAATTTGTAATCCTCCTGCCTCAGCCTCCCACATTCCTGGGATTACATATGCTACCATACCTCCTTTCCATTATACTTTTCAAAAACACAAAATTTTATTTGGTTTGGAGAAGTTTTGTTCATTCTCTCATGTTCTGCTCTTTACTAAAAGCATCATGAACCTTGTACGACTTATTTCGGACTGCTAACATGTACTGTATTAATCAGAAAGTTTTGTTTCACATAATTCTTCTGTTATCTTCATAAGATTTGAAAGTTAAATTGGATTCACTTAGCTAAACACCCTCATATACGCATGTCTACCGTTTCCAAAGGACTATACCTACTTACTGCTTTGATAATCTTACTAGTGATTGAATTTCAGTAACTTCACAAAATAAATAAGGTTTAAAATTGTGGATTTTTTTCCTTTACCTAAATGCCATTTCTTTTTTTTTTCTTGCTCAGATGGATATTCGTGGGCAGAAGCAACCCTTTTTTTTTTTCTTTTTGATATGCTTTTTAGTACATTTTGAAAAAGATTTAAATGTACGTATGGCTGTCTTAGTCCAACTGGGCTGGAATAACAAAATACCTTAGACTGAGTATTTATAAATACAGAAACTTATTGCTCACAGTTCAGGGGGCTGGAAAGGCCAAGGCAAGGTGTCAGCTGATTCAGTGTCTTGTGAGGGCCTCTCTTCACAGACTATGACCTCTTGCTTCATACTCATATGATGCGAGCTGAACAAACTCCTTGAGGCTCCTTTTGTAGGGGAAATAATCCGATGTTCGAGTGGGAATCACTCAGGACCTAACCACCTTTTTGAGGCTCCTCCTCTTAGTAGCATTACTATGGAGGAGAGGCTTCAATATATGAATGAGGAGGCACAGTTTTGGACCATGGCAATAATCAAGATCAGAGTTACAGATAAAATTTTACTATTTGGTTTTTTTTGAGGTGGGGTCTTGCTAAACTATCAGGCCAGCCTCAAAACTCCTGGTGTCAAAAAATTCTCCTACCTTAGCCTTCTAAGTAGCTAGGATTATATGCTCATGCCACCATATATCGATAATTTTACCTTTTTTCAGTACTGGAGATTGAGGTACATCCCCAGCCCTTTAAATCTTTTGAAATAAGGTCTTGCTAAGTTGCCTATATTTGCAGTCTTCCTGCCTCAGCCTCCCAGAGTGCTGAGATTATAGGTGTACACCCTAGGCAGTGGCTCATTTTTACTCTTTTTATTCAAAGATAAAAGAAATCTTTGAAATTTTGATTTCAGAGACAGAGTATCAGTGATTCAGAGACCTATGTAATCTAGTTCCTCTTTCTGGAAGGTAACAAAGGAAAGCTTCTTGCTGTACTCAGCATCTTTCCTTCACTAGCCTGTCCCTTCCCACTGAGTGATGGAAGTTGAAACATTTTTGCTTTTTTTTTAATAGTTTTTGTTTTACTTAGATTTTAAACTATTCTGAACCCAGACCAGCTCACAAATCCACAGAAACTTCAGGGTATTTAAGAAAACGTTCTAGTGTATACCAGAGAGAAGATTGAGGAGGACACACGATTGTTGTTCCTTAAGATTACTTTGAGTAGTTGTCAGAGAAATTTATAGTTAATGATCATAGAATAAATGTTAAATTAAAACATTTTCTTTATAGTATTTACAAAATGCTGTTTTTTATTTAAAAAATTAGAATATGCTTAAATTCTATTGCCAAAGTATCACTTATCATACAATTGCCTAAAAGTAGAAGTGTGGTATTTTTGAGATGGGAATGAATTTAGTATTCAGCCACTGCACTTAAAACGTTTACTTAGAAGGCTTTCTTTGTGGCCTGGGAAAATAAGTGACACTATTGTACTTGCCAAATGAGCAGTTGTGCCACTTCATGTAGACCACTGTGTGAGTGATGTGGCTCTATGAACGGATGTCCGGAACAGTCAGTGGCCCACAAATAGCAGCAGCTACACCTCCAAATTATAGCTGGGCTTTTGGTGGAAAGCAGTATGTCTGAATGTCGTAGGACCACCTTTTTATGACTAGTAACTAACTCTCAATTCTTAAGTGAAATACTCTGTGGTTTTCCTACTCTTATTTAGAAATTCTCTCTTTTGTAAAACCATGTATAACATTCAAATAGAGTTACATACTATAAATCCAGTGAATTTATGATGTTTCAGTGGTTTCCCTCTGCTTAGTAATTTCCAAATCTGGCTGTCATAGAAATGACCTAGAGCAGTAATGGCGAACCTCTCGGAGCTTTCAAGGATAACAAACAGCCCGCTCAGTCTGCGTGCCATAGGTTCACCACCACTGAAGAACATTATTTTAGAAAGCCAGGTTCCAGAACCCTGCCAAGATGGGCCCTGGAATACCTAAGAGTGCAGCTCACAAGTCTGTATTTGATTAACATATTATGCTTGCAGTTTGGTTGCAACAAGAATTGTGGAACTAGTTCTGCAACCAGAATCATGAAAGAAATGAAGTTCATGACCCAAGGTTCCCCTGTATGATGATCAGCCAGGCTTGATGACTTCTGTCATAGCCTCTCTTGTCTAAGTGAATTGTCCTCTCAAGCCCTTGCTGCTCTCCTCTGTGCCCAATGGTGGTTGTCCTTTTCTTCTAGGTTGACCGTTTTTCTTGGTTTTTCCTGCCTTTATTTTTTTTTTCTTGTAAACTTTTAAAATAGTTTGGGGAGAAGAGTGGAGGTGTAAACTATCAAATATATAAATAACACTTTTCAATATTTATATAAAATGAAAATAAATGTTAGCAGTAACTCTGTCACAATACTTTTTCTATGATAAGAAATAAGTAAAATTACAGAAAACCTAAATGTGTTTGATTATTTTATAAATCAATGACCAAATCCAATTTTATTTACTGCCTAGAAATTAGATGCTATATTTGCTTTTTAGTTTTAATCCATTCCACAACATAGATTAGATCAATATCGAAGCACACTTTTTTTTTTTTGGTGCTGGGGATTGAACTCAGGGCCTTGCATTTGCTAGGCAAGCACTCTACCACTGAGCTACAACCTGACCTGATTAGATCAATATAGTTCAACAAACTTTTATTGCGTTCAATCTTAGGCACCTAGACACAGATTTAAGCTCTAGATTCTTCCTTTTCTCAAATAATTCACAATTTAGTAAGAAAGTTAGATACACACACATATGGAAAAGTACATTTATAAGGTGCTGAAGGGGTACACGGAAGAGAATTAGCCCTATGAGGATGGACAGGTATGATGAAACAAAAGGTTTCCCAGAGGACATGACACAGGTTGGGTTTTGAAGGATGAGTTGTGGCTTTCGAGCCTATCACTGGGAAGTAGAGGGCACCCTTAGGAGAAGAAATAGCCTGTAGAAAGCTGTGAAAGAGTGACACTACACAGTGTGTTTAGTACAGCATTGTGAAATTACTGCTAATGGAAGTTAGTGCCTCCTAGTGGTAAAGGATTGCAAGAAATGAGGCTTCCAAATTAGATTTGCACTAGGTCAGAGATGGCGAACCTTTTAGAGACTGAGTGCCCAAACTGCAACCCCAAACCCACTTACTCATCACGAAGTGCCAACACTGCAGTTAAACCTGAATACTGAGGTTTTAGTTTAGGAAAAAAACAACTGCTACCCGATGCTCGGCTGCTGGCGCGACTTGGCTTGTGTGCTGACAGAGAGGGCTCTGCTCGCCTGCTGCAGCATGCGTGCCATTGGTTTGCTGTCACTGTACTAGGTTATGGGAGGCCTTGAGTGGAATTCCACATCATGTAGACTTTGATGAACAAAAATTGATGCAAGTTTTTAGGACAGAGTAATACCCTCAAGTAGAATTTTAAGAGGAAACGCTCTGCCAGCACCATTCAGGCTGGACTGGGATGAGTTTAGGTATGGATTAGAGACAAAGAACACAATAAAGAGGCTGATGGAACTCTGTGCTAAGGAAATGGCAGTTGTCTGAGAATGGCAGGAGAGGGAAATCTGTGAAACACAGAAATAGCAGAATGTTTGGTGTACTTTGTGGCTACTGAGTGCAAGAGACAAAGAGTTGAGAGTATCATGCCACCCAAACTCCTGGCTGGGGAGACTAGGTAGTGAGACCACCACTATGACAGAAATACTAGGCTTCAGAAGAAGATAATGAGCTAACTCTTAGACATGTATGTTAGAAAGTGTTGTATGCATTATAAGGTTGATACTGTCCATACTTCAAGCAATGACAAGGAAGTCAAAAAACTATGAAAAAAATTATGTGGTCCTATAGTTAACCAACTCAACACATAACCAGTAAGTCATAACTATACTTTGTTCTGACAAATAGCAACTGTACCTTTCCCTTCTGTAAATGAAATGTTCTTTTGCAACTTAGCTTTGAAGCCATTTTTTTTACCTTGAGAGATGTGAATGTCTAAAAATCTAATCCTAAATTTACAGGTGAAATATTACAAATATGATCACAATTCTATCTCCTGTTTTTTCAATAGTTTTAAAATCCACATGTCTCTAAGTACAGATGCTTTAAAAAGTAATTTCAGCTTTCCTTGGGACATATTGATAGGACGTTTTAGACTATAGGATTTAACTTCTTGTGTAAACTTTAAAAATACAATTACATATTATAAAATTAGTTAATGTACCCCAAAGATATTTCCTGGACCACAGGAGAGAGATGGACTACAAGGATGTAGGCTGTCTGGAGATGAATTTAGTATTACATACTGGTTTAACAACAGTATGATCATTAAGAAGTAATTTTCTCCTGGTCCATAAGCACATCTTTGTAGGCCCTGCTCCTTTGTGGGGTTGCTGTCTACAGGCCTTGGTGCTATAGTTCTTGTAGCACAGACTTGCTCAAAAGTATCCCAATCCTCCAACTCTGATGGCTGCAGCCTGTACTACACTGTTATGTTAACTCTAGATATTTTTATCTTCAGTAGCATCTTTCATATGAGTCTAATTCATCATTAAATATTCCTTGGTTAAAAACGACACTGCCAATACACATAGTTTATTCATTAAACTTTTGATTTCTAAGTGGAAACACTTTCAATTCTGCCGCTGGCCAAAGCATCCATTAGTGTCATTTATTTATATATTTAAAAGCTGTGATTAGATATTGAGAGCTGTGTCTAAGAAGGAGACGCACGGAAATGAAGTTTAACCTCTGTGCTAGAGGCTGCTTGTGCCCGCCCAGACCCATTTTCCCGATACCACACCTGCCCTGTGTTGAATATGAGATGTGTTTATATGTGGAATAGACATATTTACTAAATTTCAAAACACATTTAGTACTCCTGGTGACTGTGAGTTATTAAGGAATATTTCTATCAATTACTATTTTTAATACTTTTGTCTCCTTTATCCTTTAGTATTATTACAATTGAGGGGAAAAAAGAGAACAGCTTCTATAGTAAAAATAGCCATAATAGTTTTACAAAGTAAAAACAGCAATATTTACTAAGCACTATTTTATCCCAAACGTTTTCCACTCATTATCACATTTAATGGTGCATACATAGATAGAAATGGTCCCCATTCTCCAGACAGGAAACTACAAGTTAGAGAAGTTTAGTTCCTTGCTTAAGGTAACAGTAGGTGTTTGAACAAAGATTCACTTCTGTGTAGTCTGAGGCAGGACACATTCCTGCCTAAGCCTGAACCACTTAAAAAAGTAAAGGCAGGGAGGTAGGCATTTGGAAAGTTGCTCAACAAATAATGGTAGTGGTGGAGACGTTATTAGGTTCACAGACAGTTGCAGACACACACACACACACACACACACAACTGCTACTTAACATTTAACAATTCCTTTAGATCTAAAGTGATGGTTCTCTGGCTGGGGATTTAGCTCAGTGATTAGAGTGCTTGCCTTGCAAGCACAAGGGCCTGAGTTCGATCCCCGGCACCACAAAAAAAAAAAAAAAAAAAAAAAGTGATGGTTCTCCAAGCATGGCCAGTGGATCCCTCAGGCCAGCGAGGGCAAACCTCTTAGAGCTTTCATTGTTAACAAACAGCCAGCAGCAGCACTTGCTCCACAGGTTCACCACCAGTGCCTTAGGCCCTTTGGTGGGGCCTGTGAGGTCAAAATTATTTTTATAATACTGCGAGGGCAAAGTGGTTTTCATAACAATACTAAGACACAGATGTTCTCACAAGTTTGCATACAGTGAAAATTTCCAGCAACTACTTGACACGATTATTACAACAGAATGAGTGCAGACGCAGGTCTGATAGAAAAGATGCGCAAAAATGGTGACATATCACCGGTCTTCTAAATTATTTTTTGAAATTGTAATTTTTTCATAAAAATTGTTTATGTTAACATACAATGGTTTAAATATTTCAATTTTAAAATGAATTTAAAATATTAAAATTTTCTTGGTTTTTATCTCTAACATAGTATCAATTGACAGACATAGCGAACCTAAGTAAAAACTTTTAGGGGCCCCTCAAGTAAATTTTTCATGCACCAAAGCGTGGTGAGACCAAAAAATTTGAGGACTTCTGCTCTGGAAATCAATTACCGTATACTTTTTTAAAAGAATGCTTTTATAATGCAAAATTAAGCATGCATGTCACCAGTGGAAATGAACACAGGTGATGAAGTGTGCAGCTCTGCAACTTCAGCCAGGGTTAACCGCTACATGACTAAATCTCAAAACTTTCCTTCCTCATAGGTCTCTGCTCACAGTGGAGATCCGAACGGTGCATCCAGAAGTGAAATCTGCTGTCAGCTCCTCCGTGAGAATCAGACATTTCCTTAAAACCCAAGAAATTCAACAGCAAAATATTCCAAAACATCTTGCCTCAAGGATATAAACCAATGTGATCTTTCATCTAAAATAGATACCTATTTTTATTTTTTTACAGTGTTATAATTGAACCCCAGGCCTCACACAGGCTAAGCAAACACTTTGTCACTGAGCTACACATCCAATCCTTTTAAAAATTAAAAAAAATTATTAGTACAAGTTTGCAGTACATGCAATTATCTTGGGGACTTGGTACATGTACATAATACAACTTGTTTCTTTTTTTAATCCCCTCCATCCTCCTCCCTCCCTCCTCCTTCAGTATCCCTCTCCCTAAATTTTTAAATTTTGAGACAGAGTTTTGCTTAGATTGGCCTCAAATCTGTGATCCTCCTTCCTCAGCCTTCCTAGATGTGCAACCATATCCAGTTTTCATTTTGATTTTCAAGTGCATCTATGACAAAAACAAACAAACATGTAATTGCGGCACCAAGACACTGACCTTTTTCCACCAACAAAAAATTTGGAGATATACTATTATAGGTGCCTATTTAAGGGACAGAAAGGGATCTTAACCCAATTTTTCTGTGAATTGTGTTCTCATTTCTCTCATGTCCAATTACTTTCCTCCTCTTATGAAAATCATCACTCCCCAAATCTTTAATCTTTTTATTTAAAAACACTAAGTACAAAAGAGAACAAAGGAGACTATTTAAAATTGAGAGGAATACCCTTGCAATTATCACAACATATACAAAAGGACTCAAATTTTTAAATCAGGATGGGTATGTAATGGGTGCGAATTCTATTAAAATGAGTTGACAAAGCACTATTAAAACTAATAAAAGACCTACGGCATGATCCAGCAAATGAAATATGCCAGGCAAGGAAAGGAAACTATCACATCATATCACTTACATGTAGAATTTTAAAAAAGTCAAACTCACATAAGTAAAGTAGAATGTGACTATCTGAAGCTGGGAGGTGAGGATGGGGAGATACTGATCAAAGGATACAAAGTTTCAGTTTAGGAGAAATAAGTTTTTAAGATCTATTGCACAGCATAGTAACTTTAGTTAATAATACTAATATATTGCACATTTTAAAATTGCTAAAATAGCATTAGTAGTAGCTAATAATAAATGCATAGAGCAACTAAAAATTGCTTATTATTTTTGATTTTGGTTTTTAATTTTTAAATTGACAAATAAAAATTATATACACTTATCAAGTACAACATAATGTTTTGAAATATGCATGCGCTACAGAATGGCTAATTTGAGATAAATATGTATGCATTGGCTCATATACTTATCATAGAGGAGAATAAATTCTAAATGTTTTCTCAGCAAAAAATAAGTTTATAAGGTGATGGATATGTTGCTTAGCTTGATTTAATCATTCCACAGTGGATACATATATACTTAACACCACATTGTACCCCATCATATATATGATTATAATTTGACAATTAAAAATAAATAAATAAAAAACAACTCTACTAACATTTGGAAACAAATGCACTATATGAAGGTTACTCTTTAGTAATGAGAAATACAACAGTAGCCCAACAGAGTTCGGTCAGTGGAGACCTCTAAGAACTGACAGACTTGGGTTCATCACTCACGTGCTTACCTGGCATCTTCAGAAGTGCCAGTCATTGACGAACAGGAGGAGACATTTCCAGCCTTTGAGGCTCAGGATGGCCAAACAGATGATACCTTCACTGCTGATTATAATACAATGTGTTAAGTGCCACAGAGGTGGATGTAGGCTGTGCTCTGGGGAAAACGGGTGGAAAGAGCATGCATTGGTGGGGTCAGGAAGTGAATTTCAAGCAGGCCAACACAGTACCTGGTATTCCTTGGATTAGCTGTGGTCATACATGGAACAGTGTGTATGTGGTGTGTGCAGACATGTGGAGGGTGGGGATGAGGCAGATGTGGAGCCACAGAGGTGGGTAAAAACAGTATCTAAATACTCACCAGGTGGAAGTGCACCATGTATAAATTGGACCTGTCCTAAAAATTATCCCAGGAGGTTAATCTCTTCAGTACCAAGAAGACCTCATCTAGCATCTCACGTAAAAGACCATCCCGCTACACAGACACTAAGAATCTCACCACAGCGAAGTTCTAACATCTGATTTTAAAATAACATTTGTATAGCTTTGCCTACTAAGAATTTATTTTGCATGGACCACTCAATGAAGAAAAGAGGCTTAATAAAAATGCAGTATTAATTTTAAAATTATTTACAATCTAAAACAAATTTTATTATAATATGACCACAAAACGTTATCTAGTTAAATTGTAATCCATAAAAATCATACTACAAGCCACTCATGATAGCACATACCTGTAATCCTAGATACTTGGGATGCTGAGGCAGGAGGATCATGAGCTCAGGGCCAGCTTGGGCAATTTAGTGAGATCCTGTCTCAAAAACAACAGACAGACAGACAAAAAAATAGAGCTGGGGGTGTACCTAGGTGGTAAAGTACTTGCCTGTGCATGTGAGAGGCCCTGGGTTCAATGCCCAGGATGAAAAAATATTGTATCACATGATCAGAGTCTAGCTTCTGAAAGTTTTCAAGATATAAATCCTAGGTAACTAAGGGAAAGACAGTTTAAAAATAGATGTAAAAATGTGCTGCATATGGGAAATACTTATATTTGAGATTAGATTTTTCTTTTCCCAGTGGTGAGGATTATTGAATCCAGGACCCTGCACATGCTGGGCAAGTACTGTAGCACTGAATTACCCCATTTAGCCCCAGGATTGGATACTACTTTTTAAGATGTTATAACATCTAGCTATAGGGCTAAAGTCACTCAATTTTACAAAAATAAGCTTATCTAGAGTTTGTGTGAGAGCAATGTGTATGCAAGTATGTTTGTAAACTAGAATTAAAAGGCATATTATACTTCAACTTCTAAGGACGATTCTCATGAAAACTATTACAACACTTTAACTGTGTGTTTTAAAAGAAACTTTACCCTAAAAGTCAACAGGTATTTTGGAATGTAGAACTTCAATTTAGTTGGCAGCAGTCATGGGATCCCAAACTTAATGACAGTTCATTAAAATTGCTTTTTTCCTTTTAAAATTTATTGTAAAATAAATGAAACTGGACTGGCATAGACAGCATTTCTCAGCTCAAATATTTAAAAATTGTCAGTATTTTGTGTATGCTGTGCATGTCACTTGACAGACCTTTTCCCTAAAATGTTATCAAAGAGAGAAAAGTTGTATTTGCATTTTCTTTGTTTAAGGTATTTATTGCATCTCAGAGGGCGTACATGCACTGGGTTTTTAAATCGAAATACAAAGAAAAGCCATTTTGAAATCGGTTTTAGGTAATTTTTCCCCATTACAGTGTATGTTATCCCCACAGTAAATTCAGATACAACCACTTTTAAATGGTACCATACATCTATTAAATGATTTGAAAAATAGGCAAATGCCTTTCCAACCCAATATGCTTTTACGAAGAGCTGCCAAGCCGCTAGCAACACTGATCAACAGTGACCTCATATATGCATCAAAATCTTAAGCCAAGCCATCAGCACAGACAGTATGACAACAAATTAAAAATCAAAGAATACAGTATGTACAGTAAAGGATACAATTCTCTGAATTAGTTTAAATCCTAAGCACAATGGTACAACAAAACCTACTTTGAGCTCAATTGAAGGATGAAAAAACACTAGTCTACAGAATACACAAAGAAATACTAAATAAACAGATGTACATAAAGCCCACGGTGAAATAAAAATATCTGCAGTAATCTTTAAATTACAGATATATCTTGGGGTGCTTTCATAATCACTGAAATAGCACATTTCTAATTGCATTTTCATGGACATGATGGAAACGGACCCTTTTCAGTGCATTTAATCAAGAATGAATAAATAGGTCAATTTAGATGCAAAACCTGTCAAATATAATTAAAAAATATATTTTAATATAGCAGTGATAAATATGGAATTCTTTCCATATAATTTTTCATTCTTGATAAGGTAGCTTCAAGGAGAAATATTTATTATGGACATCAACCTTTATATTTCTTAAAATAAAATTTCTCAACATGTACAGTGCCACAAAAATAAACATTTCTCACAACAGTTGAAGTTTCTGTGACTGGAAAAATGTACTCCACACCAAAAAAAGTTTTGTCTATTTAAGAGTGTTTTCCTTACTATCTGATATTATCACATTACGTTTGTAACAGAGATACAGAAGAAAATAGAATTGATGGGGAGAGTTCAGGGTTTGTCTCAAAGTTATATATACATCAAAACCTTCAAAAACACAGACACATCTTTCCAAATGGCTCACCATACAACATCTGTGCCATCTGTCCATGGGCAAGGTCCAGAAAAGCACTAAAGGCGTCGGAAACATCCATTCATTGGTTACATCATACAACACACGAGTAACCCAAATACACTACAATTCTGAGAGTAGGGATAACAGCTAAGGTAGTACACATTCCTAATGTTCACTTTCACAGCTGTGCTACACGTTTTGGAAGAGAAGTTATGAGTAAGCATTGGGTTTGGTACTGGTGGCTCACTTTGAAACTCTGAGCATCAATCTTATTTGAAGTCTCCAAATTCATTTAATTTTTCCTATTCAGTCACAAAAATTGCAGCTGTAAAGAAAAAAGTACTTGGGTTAGTAAACTGACTACTACATACTCCTTAAACATTTTATTTCCCAAATTTTACTTTACAGTTACCACAAACACCTTTATACAAAAGATTTCTAGGTTAGGAAATTCACACTTATGTATTTTTCACAATTCTTTAAATAAGCTCAAAATTTTAGCCTGGAAGTTAAAAAAAATCGTTTCCATTTCAGACAAAAATTCTATCAGCAAAACTGTGAAATTTAGATAATTTTATATTAGCAATCATAGTCATATGATACTCAGTATCAATTAAGAACAGTTAGACTTTAAAAGGGGGCAATTTTTTTAAAAAAAAGTGCCATGGCAGTAACTTCCAGTATTTTTTGCTTCTATTCAGCTATGCTCAGTGAGTCACTTAGTGAACAGTTGAACAAGTGAGAGAAGAGAAGGGAGATAGCTTGAGTTGCCCAGTGCCTTCTCTCACATCACCTTCCACTTTGTTCACAGGTCATTTTGGTCAAAATCTTTCTTGAGGTCTCAAAACTTAGCCATGATGGCACCTCTTCCTCATAAAATCATCCGTGTCTATCTCTCTGGGCTGTGAATGCCTGAGGGAGGAACTGTCTAAGACATATTTGTTTTTGGTGCTTATCAAAGTCCCCGGATGCGATGAGAACGGTATGTACCAAATAAGAAGTGAATAAAAGGCTGCTCAATGTAGTTTCCTTGTTTATTCCTGACACTTTAACTGCTTGGAAATAAGTGCTCATGGTCTTACTTATGCCTACATCAGCTCAATTCAAAGTGGAATAGAAAAGTTAGATCCCAGGAGAAATTACTTGCTTGAGATGCCAACGCACTGAAATGATACATTATTTCTTTTATAAGAAAAATAATTAGAAAAAAGGATTTGACAAAAATCTCAGTAGGCATTAGAGAAAGTTTTAATAAATACTGGCAATAGATGTATGATAAAGTAGCACTAAGGACTAACAGCTAATGTAGTACACATTCCTAATGGAATGTGGTCCAAAACTTCTACATTCTTACTATTCTTCCTGCAAAACCCTGTACAAATCACTTACTGCCCAAGGATCAGTTCTTTTAGCTATAAAATAGAACATCTAGTCTCGTTTATTTCACAGGTTTTGATCTCCTATTGAAAAGATCAAAGGAGTTAATGACTTAGAAGTGGATGTGGGAACTATTGTATAAATGAAAAGCAAAATTATCAAGCAAGTATTTGTTAAGAATCTACTCACTATGCTAAGCACTGAGGTTAACAGTAAACTTTATCAGTTTTTTCTCATAAGCTCATTATAAATCATTTTATAAAATAAATGAAATTTATGAAATTTAAAACTAGAGTATTAGAAATTTAAAATTCTTCTTAAATAAGGAAATGCAAAGGGAACTGGGTGTGGTGGCAGAAACCTGTAATGTCAGCACTCTGACAGGCTGAGGCTGGAGGATTAAAAAGTTTGAGTTTAGCCTGGGCAAATTAGCAAGATCCTGTCTCAAAATAAAAAATAAAAAATAAAACAGGGACCTTCAGTTTGAAGGTCCTAGGTTCAATTCCCAGTACTGAGGGGAAGAAAAAAAAAGAGGAATGCATGCAAAGGTTAACATAAACTTCACTTTGTGAGGCAAAATAAACAAAACAAAAATATAATTTACAGCCAAATATATTCTTAGATGATTTCTAGATACAGTTTTATAAATGTTAGCCTACTATAAATGTATTAAAGTAGTAACCTTCCAATTTATCAACTAGCTTAGGCAACTTTGTGCTTTATCACTAAAATCTCTGCTTTCCAGAATAAGGGCAACTTGGAGGTTTCTCTCCCTCCAGGTTTTATAAATTTGTAAGATGAATAAAAATCACTGATAAAGATATATTTTAATATAAATTTTAAAACTCTAAACATTCAAATTTAAATAACTATATACAGTTATTTAAAACACAGAAATAACAAACACCTTAACTGACATAGCTAAGGGTTATATAGTTCATTATTACAAGCCCAAAGAAAAAGCTCAATATTAGATACCTTAAATTGTTTACAAGAAATCCTTGATGTTAAGATCCGCTAATGGGTCCTTTGCTGGAGGTTTCTTGGGACTCTGAGTGGCAGGTGTAGGGCTTGGAGAAAGCTAATGGGGAAAAGGCCAGTCCCAAAGAGCAGAAATAGAAAGCAAACAGAGAAAGATAAGCATTAGGCAGAACATACGCCACAGAAAACAAACATGCAGAAGAATAGATGGCTAAAAGTTAAAAAAAAAACTACTTTGTTCTACTTAGTCACAGTGTTGCTAATTTTGGACTAGTAAAATATACTTCTAATAATTGGCTTTCTTGAAATTCTTTGACTTTCAGATTTAGCCAAAGTAAAATTTGAGGACTCTGGTAGAACAATATGGATATGAGTTAGGGAAGATATGAAAAACTAGTTCACATAAAGAAATTATGAATATATAGTAGAACAAACAAACATACAAAAAGCAATAAATTTTTCCATACAAAAGCAATTTTACTTTGAGTTAGTACCACTAAATTAATACAAAAGTTTAAATGGCTTTTCTAAGAGAGTGAGTGTGAAGGGAAATTAAAAGGAAAGTTTACAGACAGCCATTTAAGCAATTATTTAAAATTCTTAGATAAATATATTAGAATTGCATATAAACTATTTAAAGTGAAAGCTACATTTTGAAGCACTGTTTTTTTCAGAAGAGCAAGCAGTTTCTTAGTCACAAATGTCAGTAAGCCTTAATCCCACTTGCCCGTTCCCAGGAAGGTAAATACTACAGGAACAAACTGTACTGAACTTACAGAAAAAGGAACAAGTCATTTTTTTTTTCTGCTATTAACCAATTCTTAAATCACATAAGTAACTTCTGGGAGCAGGCTTCCTAAGGGATGTCAGAGTACAGGACTTAAAGAATCTCATGTACTCTCTCTAGAGTAATAATTGACATCCACCCTTTGAGTCTAATTAATCTTCTTTGCTTGTAAGGTGATGGAAATCTCAGAAATCTAGGACTCTGGGGAGGAATTTATGTTTTTATTAGCTCAGTAATCAAGGCTTCCAGAAGTAAGGAGTATGAGTTTGTTCCTATGTTTAGATACTACTGACTGACTGTATCATCTATCAGTCAAATTCTTGTTTGTAAAACTGAGAAAATGCTTTATAGAAATGATCAGAACAAGTACATGTAAAGCTTAAGGTTGCTTGGAAGGAAATCAAGAATTGGAGTATAAATTAATAATTAGGTGATGTGACAATCATATGTTGTCAAACAGTTAAAGAATAATGAGATAGTCCAGGCATCAGTAATAAAAATATTGCTTTGTATTATGAAGATTAAAAACTCATGCTTATTTTATTCTCCAGGATAATTATGCTACGTTTTTGATATGGGAAACAGAATATAAAAATTATACAAATATGGCATGCCATTCCCTGACTTACTATAAATTGAATTATTAAGACAATGTATTTTTATCATATCATCTATTTCTCATTTTTATTCTTCAAATTAAGCAAACAATTGATGCTAAAACTGGCACGGTGTGAGAAAAACATTGCCTTAAATAATAAATTACATTAATTTATGTCTAAAGCTTTCAGCATACCAAATAAAGTTTTTAAAAATCTCAGTAACATTCTTCTAGTTTATTAAAACAGAAACATCCTTTTTTTCTTTTTTTTCCAAAAAAGATGTTAAATATTCACAGAGTACTCAACCATCAAGGAAATAAAGAGATCTATCTTAAATTCAAGTATATAAAAGTTAAAGTTATTCCAACTAGTAGGCTCCAAACCTTCCTCACATCCCACCAAACAATGGTAGGCAGGGTTCATGAGTTCCAAGCAGAAAAGAAAACCTCTCCTGAAGCCAGTGGAAAGGTAATGCTGGTAAGGCTGGAGCTTTTCACATTCTAAACACATTTCACATTTTAACACCCACCATTTGCTTGCCTGCTCACTATGGCTTTGGAGGAGTTAGAGTGAAGAAAGTGAAAGCAAATTTTGGGAACATGTAGAAGATGAATTTAGAGACGGATCAAGTAGGTAAGAGATTAAAACATACTCAGAAAATTCAGAATATGTATTCTATAGATATGATGATACAAATGCCAATTTGGTAAGTTAATAATATTATAGGAGTGAAACCATTTACTAACATCATTAAATATTATTTTTTTTATTTTTTAATTTTTTTTTTGGTGCCGGGGATTGAACTCAGGGCCTTGAGCTTCCTAGGCCAGGACTTTAAACATTGAGCTAAATCCCCAGACCCCATTAAATATTATTTGAGCTCTATGGTTTGGTTTGTTCAGCATGTAGCTACTAAAATTATACTTTGGTGTTTTGACTCTATCCAAGTCAATTTCTCATGGTGAAAAGCAGTTTGGTTCCAAATATACCTCTGTCTCGCCAGAGGAATCAAGAAAGGGTGACTCAACAGTATGACTAGATTAGAAGCAAAGCAATTTAACAGAGTACACATATTTCAGCATCATTTTAAATGGAGGAGGCAACACTGGTATAGTAAGGAAGGTGGCCACACCTAAAGCAGGGACGGGTTGGGGAGCTTCCATAATTTATGTTAATAAGGTGACTCAGAGACTGGTCAGGCAGTTAGAGCAACCATCTAATTGGGTCTGCTGGCCACATAAAACCAGGCTGATCTGCAGGGAGGGAGTTGAAGGCTGATTTCAACTCAAGGGCAGTAATTCAACTTTTTCTATGTAACGAAGCCTTAATAACTCTAGAGTCACTTTCCTGAGTTGATGATACGTTTGTATTGTTACACAATGATGCCAGGAGGGGAACAAATCTCCGAAGACAAAGAAGCTTCATGCTTAGAACTCTCCCAGATGTCACTCATTCTCTCTTCCTTTAGGTGCATCTAATTTGCATCCTTTGACTCCAATAATAGCTAATCATAAATTTAGCATTTTCTTGAGTTCTGTGAATCATTCTAGGAAACTGTCTAATCTGAGGGTGGTCACCAACAACCTCGTATTTATAGTCAGCTGGTCTGACATGAACGTGGCCATGGGAATTTCCAATTTTGTGGAGGTGTTTGAAGAAAGAAAATTCTTATGATGATTGTTCCCTCAGACTTTGCAGTTTGGCGAACTCATTACTGTTGGCATCGTTTGGCAGCCTGGAAGACTGTGCCTTGTACCTTTTGGGATAACTCTGGGAACACATAATAAAACAATGTATCAGAAGCACCCATTTTGGGGGAACACATGCCTTGGAAGGCCTAAATGTTTGATTTTTCTGAAACATTCTGAATTAAGAAAAAGAATAAAGGGAAAGTTAGTTATTTCTAGCATTTTTCTTGAAATAGAGTGAATAGTACATGAGATAAAACACCTTTTAAACAGCTAGCCACATGAAACCTTTATACTTAAGAGTTAATGTCAATGTTTTGTGGACATTTAAGAAACTGACCTGTGTGCCAGGTACAGCTGTAGCTCCGAAGGGTGGCCTCATCATGGGCTGTGCAAACATGACCGGCTGCTGAGGCATCATGGGCATGCCTGTCCCAGCCGGAGGCTGAAAGGGAAGAGCAGCTCAGGGAAAGTGGAGCATACACTAGGGCGAGAGCCTGACATGTACAGCATTTACATGCTGCTGGCAATTTCTGAGGAATCCAGGTTATAAAACTATAATTAGTAATTTTGAACTCTGGATCCTGAGGCTGTCAGATGGGAAAGAGGCACTGAGGGAGAGGTGGGTGTGGATTACAAGCCTGGCTGGCCATACAGCATCCTCATCCCAAAGGGCATTGTTGCTTATTCATTTTCTGTTAGCATAACTCTTGAAGAGATAAAAACTTGTTTTCTTATAGAAGATGGCCCTAAAATTTGCTGGTGATAGATGTGAAAAGTCCAAGCATAGTGATTAAGGCCTAAATTTGATGACTGAGCTAAGACTATGTTCAGTAAATATTATTTCAAAAACAAGATAGCAATGTGTTATAACTTGATGGTAGAAGTATTTTATAACTTATTTTTAGGAGTTCTTATGTAGGCTACCTAAGGTTTAAAGCAAATGACTTAACTTTTCAAGCACACTGCATTTTGAAAATAATTCTGGAGTACTTGTTATTTTGAGATTTGGCAAAGAACACAGAAAGGACAAGTTATCACTCACCATTCCAAATCCTGTTCCAGGCTGTCCAACAGATGGGGCCCCGGCCACAGGCGGAACTGAACTGGTTGGAGGTACAGCTCCTTGCTGCATACCCACACCCACAGAATGACACAAAACATACACACCCACAAAACAACAACAAACAAAAAGAACCAACGTAATTAGTTTAAAATGACAGGATATAGTTTTGTGTGTATTTCAAATTTGTGTATATGAATATATAAAGAAATTTCAAATTTCAGTTGTAAATTAAAAAACCAGTAGCTCTAGCTTCACGCCAGTGATACAAAGTAAGTTACTGACCTGATCCTTACTCTTAGTAGTGCTATGTGTACAAACTTGCTGACCTGCATCTTATTTACAATGCTGGGCTTTCTTCCTCAGTCACCTTATACTCACCCTCACTGTAAATGAGCCAAACTTCTCTAAGCTCAACTTTTCTTTTCTCTACAGGTTAGGCACTGCAGGATTCAGCTTTTACTTACATTTCAGCATTGGTTTCCATTCCTGACTTCTATTTTTGTACTATTATATTTCTGTGTTATACTTGCCTCTTTCTAACTTTTGATTGTTGTACATACGCAGAAGGATGAAAATTAATTCACTATATAGAAAGTATTCACAAGACTGCACCTAATACAACATGCACACGCCATTGCAGGCTCAGGTCTAACACTTTCCGTTATTCATCAAAACCTCCTAATATTTCCCTCTTGTTTAAAATTTAAGCCTACTATAATCCCTTAAATTTAAATTAAATAAATTAACCATTAGAGCAAATCCCAACTGAGAAAAAAAATATTATAATGATGTGAGCAAAAATGGTGGACTAAGGAACTCCGAAAGTCTCATTCATAAAAGCAATTTAAAAAATAGGGAAGAACTGTCAGAATCAGCTCTTTTGGACTCTGAAAACTAAAAACCTGAGGCAATCTATGAAACAGTTACTGAAGAAAATCAGCTGAATCTTGGTAAGAACAATAAGCTTTGTAGTTTTTTAACTTACCCTAGTCTCATCTGCTTTGTAGCTTAGATGTAGTCTTGAAAATAACATCTCACATTCCCGCTAAGAGTACCAAAGGGCACAGAACATTTAATTCTTTGTTAGAATTAATTTTTGTTTTTCTAAAACAGGGTCTTGCTATGCAGTTCAGGTTGGCCCTGGACTCACTGTGCAGCCCAGGCTGGCCTTAAACTCAGGGTGATTCTCCTGCCTCAGCTTCTCAAGTCCTGGGATTATGGGTATGTACTACGATGGCCAGTTGTTAGAATTATTAAAACAATTATACAGTGGTGCCTCAGTTCATGAACTTAATTTGTTCTACAATTTTGGAAAAGATGGCCACGTTTGTGTTTCTGCGGGAAAGATGGCCACAGCTGTATTTGTCACCCAATGCAGAGTTTGCAAACAAAAACAAAATTTTGCCGAACGCTTCTGTTTGTGAACCAAATTGTTTATAAACAAAGTATTTATGAACTGAGGTACCGCTGTAATTATTATGATTATTTGTGCCCTAGAAAAAGTGACTCAAAGTTTTATCTTTGTCTCATTTAAATGGGAATCTACTTAGGACTAAAGTCATTACCTGAAGACACGGAAAATATGTACAGGCAAATGTTTTAGTTGTTGTTGTTTTAAGACAGTGGATAACATTCAGGACAAATAGTAAGCTAAACAAAAAGCTGAAGAAAGGCTGAAGAATGAGGTACTTCGTGGATCAGAGTCTGAAAAGCTCAAACAGATCCCTGGGTATTTTCAAGACCATGTACGTGGTCGTGTGTGCACATGTCCAGGAAAGAATTAAGGAGTCAAGTGCTCACCTCTGGCTAACCTTGAGCTTAGGCACATCAAACCTCGAAGGCTAAGGCAAGTTAAACTTGGCTGAGTTTAAGGACACCCTGACGTACACACGGACCACCGTTCAATCATGAACAGACCACTTAGTTAAAGGTACAGAGATGCCAATGATCACATGTGACAAAAGACACAGACTTTAGAGAATTACTTCAGAATGATCACTAAACAACAACTGCAATTTGGGTACTCCTTATCCAAAAATGTTTATGACTAGAAATTTTTCGGTTTGGACTTTTTCAAGTTTTGGGATACTTACATATATAATGAAATATCTTGGGAATGGGATCTAAGTATGAACTCAAAATTTATTTATATTTTCATTTATATCTTACATACCTAACCTGAATGTCATTTTATACAATATTTTCAGTGTGCCTGTGTTTTTTCAGTTTTTATTTTTTATTAGTACCTGTTTACATTATATAGTGATTATATTTGTTGTGGGGAGTTGATACATGAACATAACAGATCTCAGTTCTTTTCTTCATTCCCCTTTCCTCCCCTCTCTCCACACTTCTTCCATCTCTTGATCCCCTTCCCATTTGAAAAAGATCTCCCTACTTCTTATTATCTATCTTTTATTTTGCTCTTTAATTATATTTTGGGTTTCTCATATAAGAGAAACCATGTGATATTTCAGCTTGTGTACCTGTGTTTTGACTGCCTCTCAACATATGCAGTCTACTTGTGGTATCATGTTGAGCCTCAACATTTTTTCAAATTTTGAAGCATTTGGATTTCATATTTTTGGATTTGGGATAGTTAACCTGTACTACACAAAGTGGCAACAATAAACTCTGAAGGAGGTAAAATTTGAGGCCCAGTGTTGCCGCATCATACAACTAAAAATGTCCACATTTCATCAAGATATTATGAGACATACAAAGAAACAAGAATGTATGACCCATACCCAGGAGAAAAATGTCAAAACCCCACCTTAAGAAACTAGGGAAAAAGAAAAAGCCCAAAGTA
This sequence comes from Hystrix cristata, assembly GCA_004026905.1. Taxonomy (NCBI): domain Eukaryota; kingdom Metazoa; phylum Chordata; class Mammalia; order Rodentia; family Hystricidae; genus Hystrix; species Hystrix cristata. The sequence goes on from PVJO010003862.1 coordinate 42,777, forward strand.
AGCAGAGGATGGATAATGAAATGAAGAACAGAAAGAGAAAAAAGGAGAGAGATCAAAGTAACAAAAAGTTGGCCCTTTAATAAAATGAAAAACTTTTATCTTGACATATTAAGAAAAAAGGGAGAAATTCAAAAGAAAAGAAGAGGGGAAATTCCTACTAATCTTGAAGAAATAAGGAGGATGACAAGGGAATATCAAGAGCAATTATATGCCAAAATATTATATAACCTAGATGAAATGGTCAAAATCCTAAAAAGATACTAAGCACCAAAACTGACTCAACAAGAAATAGCAAAGTTGTAATAAATAAGTAACAAATAAAGAAATTAATCACTGTCAAAAAAAATCCATAAAACAAGTCCAGAACTACATTGCTTTGCTGACAAATTCTACCAAGAATATAAAAGAGAATTAGTTTTAATTTTTCTCAAGATTTCTAAAAAATAGAAGGGGGAACACTTCCTAATCATTCTTTGTTGCCAGTATTGCCCTAATACCTAAGCCAGACAAGCATATCACAAGGAAAAGAAAACTGATTTATGAACATTGTTGCAAAAGCCTCATGAAGCAGACTGAATCCAGCGGCATATTAGAATTGTACACCATGACCAAATGGGATTTACCCCAGCAGTACAAGGTTGGCTTAATACATGAAAATTAATCCACACGATATATTGTACTAGTAGAATGAAAAACACACAAGTTATAGTGAATTCTTATAATTTTATGTTGCTTTGACACCCACCTTAAATACAGGTTTAACTTTTTCATTCTAGAAGCAGAGCTTAGTCATGCTTGACAGTTTCCAGTTTTTTCCCTCCTCCTAGTTTCTCCTCCCAGATATTTACCTTATACTGTCACCTTCTGGTGACCATCTTTCTATGGACAGTGAGATGGAACCTACTTGATTTACCTCACTGACTCTCACATCCTACAAGGACTGTGCAGGCATGCTGCTATAACCCTCTCAATCACACTGTGACTCCACAGGACTTATGCCTGTTTGCTATAAACCCACCAGTTAGGACTTCCCTTGGGAAACCTATTGAGTAACAACTTAGACCTAACAAAGGCTTTGGCCCATAGGTCTCTCAATTTTTCTCCTTGCTCCCCTCCTATTGGCTGAACATGTGTGTCCTGGACAGCTCTTCTCCTCTCATTAGCCTTGAGAAGTATGCTGCCCTTTCCTTTCTGGATCTTGAGTAATAAAATTGCTCCTGCTATTTCATGCATTTGTTGTGCTCTTTTCCATGTCTCACCTGGCCTGACACACTGGAACTTAACTTCTTTTCAGATCAATGCTCTCTCAGAAAGTGGCTATCTTGGTAGGTATTAAACTATACACAGATCAGAAAAGAGCCACAGGGACAGTATAAGCAAATTTTCCATGAGAAGGACATAAGTTCATGGGTCAGACATTCAGGCATTAGGTTGTTGCATGGATAAAGAAGTATTCTGTGAAAGGCACACTGTAGTCATCCATAACTACCTTCCCTGAGCCACATCAAGTCAGGACTGAAGCTTATAGCCATGTTTCATAAGAGAAACCTCAAAATCAAATTAGAAAAAACTTACAATGGTTACCTCAATAGAAGTACAAAAAGCATTTGATAAAATCCAACATCCTTTCATGATAAAAAAAAAGTACTCAACAAAGTAGAAAAAGAAGGGAAATTCCTCAATCTGATAAAAGGCATATACAAAAACCCCACAGGTAATATCATATTTAGTGACGAATCCCTATAAGCAAGACAAGGATGTACTGGAAATTCTAGTCAGGGCAAACAGCAGGAAAAAGAAAGAAATAGCACTCAAATTGGAAAGAGAAGAATAAGACCATCTCTAGTCACAGATGAATTTAAAACTCTAAAGAATTCAAATACAAAAACTACCAAGCTAATAAACAATTTCCCAAAGTTGCAGAATAAAAGATAGTTATACAAAAATCAGTGTAGTGTTCAGCTTAAACTAGCAATAAACATTTCAAAAATGCAGTTATGGGGTCTGGGTACTTAGTTCAGTGGATAGAGTGCTTGCCTAGCAAGCACAAGGCCCTGAGTTTGATCCCTGGCCCCCCCAAAAAAGTAATTATGAAAACTATTGCATTTATAATAGCATTGAGAATGAAATGTCTATGAATAAATTTAACAAAGGAAGTATAAAACTTGTATATTGACAATTATAAAACACTGTAGAAAGAGATTAAAGAACTAAATAAATGTTAAGACATTCTGTGTTCATGGACATGAAGATGTAAGATTGCTAAGATGGCAATACGCAAACATTATAAAACTTCAACTGCCTTTTTTTTTGAGAAATGGACAATCTCAAAGTAAAATTTATGTAGAGTTGCAAAGGTTATCAGGACATCCAAAAGAGTCTTGAAGAAGAATAAATTTGGAGGATTCATACTTCCTAGTTTCAAAACTTTAATTATATCAACCAAAACATTCTGGTCTTGGCATAAGAAAAGACACAGAAATCAATAAAACAAAACAAAGCATCTGGAAATAAACCCATACAACTAAGGCCAGTTGATTTTTACACAGGTAGTTAAGAGCACTTATTGGAGAAAAAATAGTCTTTTCAACAAACGATGCTAGGACAACAGAATTTCCACATGCAAAATACTGTGGACATTCATCTCCCACCATATACAAAGGGAACTCAGGTCAAAGACATAATTTAAGAGATAAAATGCCTAGAAAGAAACACAAGTGAAAAGAACTTTAGGACTTTAATTCGGCAATCATTTCTTAAATATGACACCAAAAGCACAAAGGAAAAAAAATAGGTAAATGGGAATCTGTCAAAATGAAAAATTTTGTGCATCAAAGGAAAACATAAAGAAAATGAAGACAGCTCACAGAATGAGATGAAAATACTTGCAAATCATATATCCGATAAGTATCTACATGTACTATTCAGAATATATAAAGATCTCCTAACACACCACCAAGAACGAAATTACAAAATGGGCAATGGGTAGCAAAATGTGACACTCCAAAATACATCAATTGGCATTAAGATTATTTCAAATTTAAGGAAATTAAAAAGGATATTGATCAAGAATTTCTGCAAGTTGATTTTGTTGTGATAATTTAACACCCTTTCTCCTTCATAGCCTTCAATCTTAGTGGCACAATTCGGGTTTGGTATGTAAACAGTCTACCACCCTAGGCTATTGAAATGGTGGGGAAAGAGTGAATCAGAAATATAATGTTGGTTGGCGTTTTCTTTTTTTCAAATGTTTTACTGAGATAAAATTCGTAACATTTCAATTCACCATTTTAATAGTTTTAAAGTACAGAAGTCAGTGATCTTTAGTATATTTAGGACACTGTGAAATCATAACCATTATGTAATCTCAGGAGATTTCAATCAACCTTCCCAAAGAAACACAGTCCCTTCCAATTTCCTGCTCCCCAATTCTTTGCCATCTGATAATTTACTCCTTGCTTGTGTTCTTGCCTATTCTGGATACTGCATCTAAACTGAATCCTATGCTAGGTAGTATTTGTATCTGGCTTCTTTCACTTAGGATAACATTTATATTTTAATTTATATTAATTTACTTCCATGCATGTTCAGTTGTGGTAATGAGTGATGGCTAAGAACTCATTAAGGCAGCAAGGACAGGATTGCACCAAGAGAGCTCTAGAGGTAGGTATGAATTAGACAAGTGGAGGTGGTGAGCAAGGTTGGAAAACTGCAAGTGCGCCTGGGAAGCAGACTTGCCTAGTTTGACTAAATGTAGGAATATAGGGAAATTTAAAACATAGAAATGAAACCTATATAAATCTTGTAGAAAAGATCATGTTACTAGTTTCAATTTTTAAATGCTGAGCAAAGGTAATAGGGTTTTCAATCAAGATTTCACTTACACAATAGAAAACTGCCCAATCTGTCTGGCAGTAAGAAAAAGAGTTTTCATTACTTATTAAGACAATCAAGAAATTTGGGTGAGAAATATGATAAAATATATAGTGATCAATAATATTAAATGTTTTGGAAAAATAATTTCCATAATTTTACAAAAACAGGCAACATACTATTTTAGAACAGTGAAAATAAAATAAGTCACAATTGTTATTAAAAATAACATCAATGGAATTTGTATTTCAATAAACTTTGCATCTTGCTTGTATTTCTTCAGTGTGGATGAATAGTACAGTGTCTATAGCCAAGTTAAGCAACATGCAGCTTGCTCTCTGTACTCGGAAAGTGGCAAGCTGCCCCCAGGCCCCTCCGAGGGCTACGTACCAAAGATGCGCTTGCTGGGACACCTGCTGACCACGTGGCAGGTGTTACCTTCGGCTGCCAGTTGGCTCCACCCGTCAACTTTTTCTCTCCAGCGTTCCACTGAAGATCTCCCCTAAAAGCACATAAAGCAAACAGACAACATCAACAAAATGAATTAGAAAAAAACTGTGATGTGTGGCTCTTTGTATTCATTGATTTGGGCTTAGAAGTAAATTATCTGAGTCTGTTGGTCATTAAAAGAGTAGGCTAAAATTTATAGGGCGTGTCTCATACTGTATCTGAGAGATCTTAAATGTACTTGAAAAAAGCCTCTTAGAGTTTGGATCTCAATCACGACAGGTATTTCCTATAAACTACAATAGAATATATGGCAGAAGAGTCAACTAAATTCCTCACTCATCATAGAAAGTTCGAATAATAGATCACAAATACCATATTTATATGTCATTGAATTTAAAATGCACTGATGATGGTGTTTTTTTGATCTTAGAGGGTTTAACAAGGTTTTCCACAATTGTAGCATGACTCTGACTTGCCTTGCAGTGATTGTAAAACAGCACTTAATGTGAAATGCACCCAGTTCCAATGACACAGCCTACATTTAAGAACACACATTGTTTATTATTCTCACTATCCTTCCTCAAAACTGATACTCTGTAAAAGAATTTTTAAAATCAATGTTAGCTAGAAATTTTATAATGAACCTAAATTTAAATCTACTGAGATAATCAACCATAATCCTCAAATATTTCTATATGCAACAGCAACACTCTTAGAGACTGAAATAGATTACTCTTTTTCATTGTAAAGTAACAATTTGGAGGTTTCAGTAGAATAACAGCAAAAAACAAAAATAAAACATAAACCAACTTTGCAATTATCTAGCCTGAGAATGAGTAATACACCCAATGAGTACAACGTTTGATAGATGCCAATAAAAATATTGTCAGAAGGAAAACAGAAAATTTAAAACACTTACTTTTTTGACGTGGTGCCAGAAATTCCAAGATCTACGAATGCATAAAGAAAAAAAACCATAAACTTTTATATTCACCTTATATAAAATTTAAGAAATCAAAGAATTAGAGATTTAGAAAATTTCCATATTTTGTCTATGAATGACTAAATTCAGTTATACAAAAAAGAAACTATGTTAAGAAACATCTATTAATTTAAGATTTTCTCTTACTTCACATTAGACTTAAGGATCACATTTTGATGTGAAATGGCTCCAGGAAAGAGTACATTTAACAGGTTTGAGATCTATCTTAGAAAGAACGGCTAGGCTGCTGTCAGGGAACTTTGCTAGTAGAAAGTTCTCTAAACTGATAAAACTTTCTTTCCATGATAACTATGATAACTAATGATGACTGTACTGTTTATACAAACAATGTGAGTTATGCTGAACACCTGCATTCTTTTTGGCAAATCAAGAATTCTGATTCATGCCAAGCAGAGATTGCCCATGAAATCAGCAGTCAATAAGAAACCCCAGGTGCTGAAATCCTCGGGGGCTTCTCGAGGTGGGAATACCTCACCCACGCTACTGCACTTTTGTTGCTGAGGGAAAAAGTGTGCCCCTGGCAGCCTCTAATCTACTTCTCTTCTTTGTGCATTTACCTATTCTGCACATTTCTTATAAACAGAGTCATAGAGTATATGATCTTTTGTGGCTATTTTTTAAAAATTTTACTTTAATGGTACATTTTAGATATACACAATGATAACATTCATCATAAGGAACTGGTACCTGTACATGATAATCTTGCTGCTCTTTTTTTCCCATTCCCCTCCCCTCCCTTCAAACCTTCCTCTCTTCCTTATTTACAAAAGCTTTGTTTCCATTTTTTTCTTCTATCCTTTTTTTTCTTGTCTCTCTGTTCCCTTCCTCCTCTCCCTCCCTTGTTCCTCTTTACATTTGAACAATTTCTTCCCTTTCTCAATATAATACATTTTAGTCCTTATTTACACTTTCAGTTTCTCACATCTGAGAAACAATGTGGTATTTAAACATGTGTGTCCGATTTATTTCACTTAAGAGTGTGGTCTCAAGATGCATCCATTTACCTAGAAATCTCTCAAGTTTACCATTCTTTATAGCAGAGTAGTACTCCATTGTATTAAAAAAACCACATCTTTATCCATTCATCAGTTGATGGGCATTTGGGCTGTTTCCAAGATTTAGCTATTACAAACTGTGCCACTATAAACATATCACTGTGGTATGATGCTTTTAATTCTTTTGGGAAGATAGCAAGAAAGAGAATATCTGGTCAAATGGAACCTCTAGTCCTAGTTTTTGAAGAATCTCCACACTGATTTCCACAGTGGTTACATCAGTCTACATTTCCACCAGCAGTGGAGAAGGGTTTCTTTTTCACCACAGCCCCTCAAGCATTTGTTACTGGCTGATTTATTGATAACAGCCATTCTTTCTGGAGTGAGATGGAATCTCAGGTTTGTTTTTATTTGCATCTCTCGAATGACCAGTGATGTTGAACATTTTTTCATGTGTTTATTTGCTGTTTCTACTTCTTCATCTGAGAAATGTCTATTCATTGCAGCTGCCCATTTTCGGATTTGGTCTTTAAATTTGGGGGGTCTGATTTTTTGAGTTATTTATATATTCAAGATATTAGTCCTTTGTTGGAGGAACAGCTGGCAAAAATTTTTTCCTACTCTGTGGGTTGTCTCTTTGCTCTGTTGGTGTTTTCTTTTGCTGTACAAAAGCTTTTTAATAAGATGAGATCCTAGTTGTTGATTCTTTGTGGTATTTCCTGGGCAACTGGGGTTTTGTTCATAAAGTCTTTGCCCACACCTATGTCTTCAACAGTTCTATCTGTTCTATCTTCCAGCAGATTTAGTGTTTCTGTTGGTTCTGATGGTTCAACATATGCAGATCAATAAATGCGATACACCATATTAACAGAGTCAAGGACAAAAACCATATGATCTCAATAGACTCAGAAAAAGCATTTGACAAAGTTCAACACCCATTCATGATAAAAACCATGCAGAAAATTGGAATAGATGGTCTTTATCTTAACCTGATATAACAAACCAACATCTAGCATCATATTAAATGGTCAAAAACTGAAAGCTTTCACTCTAAAATCTGGAACAAGACAAGGATGTCCACTATCACCAGCTTTATTCAATACAGTTCTGAAAACATTAGCCAGAGCAATTAGACAAGAGAAAGAAATAAAAGGAATAAAGCTATAAAAGGAAGAAGTTAAATTACCATTATTTGCAGATGACATGATACTCTATATAGAAGACCCCCAAAACTCCACCAAAAGACTTCTAGAGTTAATAACCAAATTCAGCAGCTTAGCTGGGTGCAAAGTCAATACTCAAAAATCAATAGCATTCCTGTACATAAATAACAGACTCACTGAGAGAGAAATTAGGGAAACATCACCTTTCACAAAAGCATCCAAAAAAATGAAGTACCTAGGAATCAATCTAACAAAGGAAGTAAAAGATCTATACATTGAAAACTATAGTACTCTGAAAAAGGAGATAGAAAAAGATATCAGAAAACGGAACGATATCCTTTGTTCTTGGGTAGGGACAACCAATATAGTGAAAATGGCCATACTCCCAAAATTGCTATACAGATTTAATGCAATCTCAATCAAAATACCAATAGCATACCTCACAGAATTAGAGAAAACAATCCTAAAATTCATTTGGAACCAGAAGAAACCTAGAATAGCAAAAGCAATTCTGGGCAACAAAGGCAAAGCAGGGGCCATCACAATCCCTGACCCGAAATTATACTATAAAGCTATTGTAAAAAAAACCCAGCATGATACTGGCAAAAAAACAGACCCAAGGATCAATGGAACAGACCAGAAGATTCAGAAACATGTCCAAACACTCTCAGTCACTTTATCTTTGACAAAGGGGCCAAATACCCTCACTGGAAGAAAACCTCTTTAATAAATGGTGCTGGAAAAATTGGCTTTCCACATGCCAAAGATTAAAACTAGACCCAATATCTTTCACTGTGCACCACGCTAAAATCAAAATGGGTCAAAGATCTAAATCTTTGTTTTTTTAAAATTGTGTTTTACTAGACATGTTTACAATCAGGAAGTTTATATTCATCTTAGGGAATAGTTACATGTACATAACATCTTGATTCTTTTTGACTGTTTTCTTTCACGTAGCATAACGTTTTCACGGTATATTCATGTTGTAGCATATATCAGCACTTCATTCCTTTTAAAATGCAAATAATATTCCACTATTATATGCCTCTTCTGAGTATCCATTCATAACTGATGGAGTTTGGGGTTATTTTTACTTTTCGGCAAGTAATAATGTTAGCAATGTTTATGTGCATGATTTTGTGGGCTACATATTTTCTTTTCTACTCTTTTTAACCAGAAGTGGAACTGATAAAGTCACATGGTAACTCTGCTTAACATTTTGAGGATGCACTGAACTTCTTTCATAGCAGTTATATTACATTACGTTCTCATCAGCAATATTTGAGGATTCCAATTTCTCTGCATCTTCATCAGCACACATTATTATCCATCTTTGATTACAGTTATCCTAGTAGATGTGGTCTTTCATCATGGTTTTATTTTTCATTGTAATAATTTAATTTGGATTCAATACAAGAAACTATAGTGAAATGGAAACAATTGTTAAACTTTAAATACACGTGTTTTACTATGAGAGATATAATAAATTATTCCTTCAAGATGAGTGCAGATGAGGGAGGGTGAACGGGGCTGGGGTTGCAAGGGAGAGGAAAAGGGAGAAGATGAGGACAAAGTAGTTGCGGATTTTAAAAAAGTGACATGTTTCAACTTTAAAATGGTGTAATTAATTGCTGCTAGGAAAAATAAGAGTATTAACATGTACACATTTCTTCCGCTTTATTTCCTGATTTTTAAAAGTTACCCTATGATTATTCCTAATTTCCCAGGTTTACAACATCCGAATTCAGTTACATAAATACATTTTCCCTACATCCTCACTGTTTGTTTTATATTTAAATAGACTCAATATTCATCACCAGTTTCCCCCTATATCTTTTGCATTCCTCAATTATTTAGGTCATCTTCTAATGTTTAGATTCCATTGCCTTTGATATTTTGTATTAAATCTAGGCCCTTGCACATGCTAGGCAAACCCTCTACCACTGAGCTATATCCCCAGTCCTGGATTTCACTTTGAAGTCATTGTTTTGGAAATGAATCATGAGTTCTGTAGGAATACTGGGCTGGGCAAAATCTCGGGATATACTTTCTTTCATTTAGAACTCTGTGGGCATTATTTTTACATCTCTCTTCATCCCAGGAAAATAATTTGCACTATGTCTTTAAATTTATCTTCTGTTCTACTTGTTGGATTATCTGTTTAAGAAATCACATACATGTACTGGATAGTTATATGGATATCTATTAGCTTCCCTCTAATAGTTCCAAAATAGCTGTCATTTTAACTGTAAAACAAACCTTTTATTTCAGTAATTCAACGTTCAGCATATGATCTTTTTTTTTTTTTAATCTTTGCTGTCCTGAATTATATACTAGTTCCATAACACTTCTGTTTGGGTCCTCAATTTTTTTACTTAGTTCTTCAGTCTCCACTTTAAAAAGTCTCATTCTTATTCAGAAATCTTGTTTTCTTGAGATTCAGATTCTTATTATGAAGTTAATGTGAAGAACTTTCTTCTCTTTTTGTCTAGATTTTTTTCTCAGTTATTTGTTTTATATTTTTGTGCCATGTTCTTTCTTCTCTTCCTCTCCTCTTTCCCCTTGTTGTAGTAAGTCTGTATAGTTTCTTTTTTGTTTGTTTTGTTTTGTTTTGTTTTTTGAGACAAGGTCTCGCTATACAGCAGGCTAGTCTTGAACTCAGTACATAGCCCAGACTGGCCTCGAACTCACAGCAATCCTTCTTCCTCAGCCTCCCGAATGCTGGGATTTCAAGGCCATTCCCCTATATTCTTTTCCTCCTGTCTAATAATAATCTCCCTTCTACTTTCAGGTCATCTCTTTTAGATTACACATATTAGGGAAAACATGGAATACTTGTCTTTCTGAGTCTGGCTTGTTTCACTTAACATGATTATCTTGAGCCCTCCAAATTTGTTCTTATTTTTCAACTTTGGTTATTCCTCTAGTGGGTTTATTTTTATTTAATTTTTTTTAGCTGAGATAGTTCTCAAAGGTGGTTGACAGCTGAGGTCTGCATGGTAATAACTCAGTAGCAGGAGGAGTTACCTCTGATGGGGTTTTGGCAGCATATTATAATACTCAGCAAAAACAATCTCTCAGAGAGATGAAATTTTATAGGAGGAGGAAATATAAATTTGTAACTTAATATTAAGAAATATATAGCTAAATATGTCTGTATCAATGATCTGCTGAACTTCTGATACTGTTTTGAGTCATGAAAGTTATCTGCAATATTAAGCTCCTTCATCTTAAACATTCAGAGACAATTTTTATAAACAAAGCCAATTTTTATAATAACTGCCCTGTCTGCTAGGGTTCTCTTCTTCATTTACTCAGTTCTGGGTTTTTGTTTCCTTCGTGTTCCTTGAATTTGCCAGGGAATCTTCCGCCCCAATGGCTTTGCACTGACTACTTCCTTTGCCTGCAAATGTTCTGCAGAAAACCACACAGGTCACTCCTGGACCTTCCAATCACTGCTCAAATCTTACTTTTTGAATGAGGGTACCTGTGCTTTCTTTGGCAGCACATAGATTAAATAAGGCTTCCTCCAAGTCCCTCCTGCAGCACTCCCAGCAACCCTTTGGCTGTGCTGTCTTCTCTGCATGGCACTTAGGACTAAACACACTATAGAATTTATTGCTTACTGTTTTTCTCTGCCCTTCAAGAGAGCCATAAAAATAGAAATTTTGTTTTGTTCACTGATTTATCTCTAAATCTTGGAAGAATGCCTGATATGCAATAAATATTTGCTAAATGACTGAAATGTGGACACTCTATTTGTACATATAGTGTAGTTAACATAAGTTACTCTCTATTCTTGTTTTCAAATGAAACTGAGAACTAAGAACTTAGTGCACATAATGTACTTCTTTTCATACCTGAGTAGGCTCCTTAATGAACTCTTTGGTAATTGAGATTAAAACTGGCAATGGGTACTCCTATGAGACAATGGAATAGCAACTGTTTGCCTTCCAAGGAACAGTGCTGGGTAAAATACTAAGTATTTTTATCTATTCCTTGATATACTTACCCATAAGCAAAACCAGAAACCAGAAACACACAAATGAAAAAATAGAAAGAAAAAACCCAACTCACAAAGTTTCAGTTGAAGAAAACTAGATTACTCACTGCCTACTAAGCTAGCAAGAGAGGAATCAAGATCACTCCCAAGGGCTTTGCTGGCTGCCATTGCAGGACTGGCTGGTACCATTGAGACAGGTGCAGGCTGCCCCGCTGGTGCCATCGTTGGCATCAGAAGATCACCTAGACCATCAAACACTGGAAATCAAATAGACTAGGTTCAGAATAATTGAAAAAATAGATCATATGCAAAATTAAGAAAGTTTTGAAAAACTATGGAAACAAGTGAGTATACATTCTTGTAAAAGAAGGTATGTAGTTCACATTTTTTGTGACTAGAACACCCAGAACGTATCTATGTAAGTCTACTCATAAAAGTATGGAAATACTAATGAACATGAGAAAAGATGGGGGAAAAGCTGTATAGTATACAGGAAAGAGAACAAAACTTGGCTGTAATTCAGCTGTACTTCTCAACAGCTGAGTGGTTTTGAGAAAACTGTTCTCTGAAGTTTTTAGCCTTCTTATCTGTATATGGGAATAGTACCACTAATACAGTAAATGACTTTGTTGAGAATATTAGACAATATATGTCACATGCTTATTATAATGCCTACATTGTATAAGCACTCAATAAGTAGCAATCATTGTTATTCTTACTGAACACAATCACCAAAACACTTTTTATTCAAAATAGTAGTGATTTATAGCAAATCTTAAATGATTTAATCCAAAAACCTAAGATGCTTACTATCAAAAAAAGACTGAATTGCCTAGGTTCCTAAAATATTAGTATCTAAATAAAATGTGATTGAAAGTTCACTGTCTAGGAGTAAGTATCAGAAAAATAGTTGATTGCATTTTAGAAGGAACAATTTTGATTTTTTTCCTCACATATCAATCACTTCTGGTTTTAAAGATTTCTTTAAATTAAAAAAGTATTTTAAGTATTAGAAATCAAGTTTCATCATTGATTGCTCCTGATCAGCATATGATGCATACTACTTGTTCAGTTCCTAAAATACAGAAAGACCACTCAAAATTCAGACTCAGTATTTGCATAAGATACTAATAATATCTATGTCAAAAACTTTTTGGTTGTTAAATTTTATCAAAAACTATGCATATTTACCATAAACACAATGATACAGCAATTCTAAAGTACAAAAGGATAGCATTCAAATAGGCACTGGCAATGGAAGCAACCAAATTGTCAGGCAGAGGATATATTTAAAGGTGTTTCTGAAACACATTTAATTGCCAAAAACTCACCAATTGAAAATTTGTAGTAAGGACCCAGCATGGGAAGAGTAGAATGGAAGAGAATACAAACAAAATGACAGCAGTGATGAAAGGTTAAAGGCAGGCAAAGAATACTGTTTGTGTCTCAACTTCATAAAACTGAGGGCCATGCAAGCTTCAGAGGGTGTAAGCAACAGCAGGGGAGTGTGTCCACATACTTAGATCCTATACAAAGATTTAGTGCAAAGTTTTTGTCTTCCTTTTACCATCTCTAGATTATGTGTATGTAAGCTCAAGCATATAGATGGTGTGCATGTTAAGCTAGATTTCTGCTAAAAACAAGAAACAGAAAGGATTGCAGATTACCCTTAGTGCTATCAAAATGTACTTAAATTTTTGATTAAGTGGTAGAGTAAGAGACTTCTTGAAAATCTAAAACAAAGTTATCACTGAGTATTTGCTTGTTGGAAATTTTCTGAAAACTTACTAACCTTAGGTGGTATATTTTATCATTAGTACAAATGACAAGAACATTTGAAAATCACTGCTTACCTGATGGATCGAAGGAGCTGCTGCTAGAAGTTGAAGGTGTTGTTCCAAAAGCTGCCTCAAAATTGGGCTGTAGGAGGTTATTCTGAGCTGGAGTGACTGGCGATGGAGAAGGGGCCATGAAAGAAGCCCCAAATCCTGAAAAGAATTGGCAGAAAAACATATGCAAAAACAACTAGTGGTAAGTAAAGGCCACAAAAACAGAGTGAGAAAAAGTTAAAGGAAACTGAAAATGAAATGAGTACACATAGATTAGCAGTCAATGAAAGTGGGGAAGTTTGTTTCTAAAAAAAGTTTTTCAAGTATCATGATAAGCCATGTATTAATGAGATTTAGTTTATAGAGAAGATAGCATACAAGAATACGTGCCCCTTGTTAAGAGAACCCGTGGGATCCAAATCTGTTATAAGGAGTACATTAGGTAAAGAAGGCAGCAATACTGTTAAAATTCAGATAATTTTTATTACGTTGAAATTTTACATTTGTTCAAATCATACCGCCAGACAGCCAGAAAACGTTTAGTTGTACACACTGACTTACTATAATAAAATACAAATTAGAAAAATACTCATTAAATCTTTCTTAATATCTTGTGTATATGTTTTACTGCCAAGTCTAGGCCACTCCTCTCACCCCTCTCAGAATTCATAACAGTCACGCAGTGTTTGCAGTACAGCCAGAGTAACCTTTCTGAGTAGAAAATGTGGGCAAAGCTGCTTCTCTACAATCTTTCATTGGCTCTCCAGGACTTTCAGATTTCTGCAACACAAATTACTTTGTGCAGCAATCAGGCCTTTCTGTGTCTACTCACTAGCTTCTCTCCATCCCTGCAAATTAGGCTGCATCTACAATTCAACACTCCCAGTGCCACATGTTGGTTCTGGGAGGACTTCTTTGCCCTGACACAGCTATCCACTGTTGCCAGATGCACCCCGCCCACACACACCATTGTCTTCAACATGTGGTACACAGCCGCATCCTATTCCCATCATATGTCTCCCACGATCCCCAAATCTGAACCGCAGGGATGGCTTTTTTTTTCTTCCTTTCCTTATCTACTAATACTCAGTTCAGCACAGTGCCTAAAACACTGAGTTAATGTTTACTGAATGAAGGACACTTTTGAAAAGGTAAGGAGATATCAAGGCTGTGAAAGAAATGATTTCTTAGTAAGACACTAGATATTATGGTTTACATCTAGTAGATGCTCTCCCATGTGCTCATAGGTGGGACTTTAGGGAGGTGATTGGATTTTGAGGGTGTGATACATTTAGTTCATAGCTAAATGTGATGTTGGGAAATGAAGCCTGGTCAGAAGAGGTGGATCACTGGGGACTCGGCCTGGAAGGGTGTGTCTCCCCCACTCTTCCCTTTCCTCTCTCTCTGCTTCCTGACTTCCATGCTATATGCAAGCCTCCTCCGCCATGCTGCCCTGCCTTGGAACCAGCCGACTATGTACTGAAACCTCTACAAACTGTGGGCCAAAAATAAACCTTTCCTCCTTTAAACTGTGGCTGTCAGGTACCTTATCCCAGTGACAAAAAAGTCACTAAGGTAATTTTATATTATAAAATAAATCATTGCTACCAGAAGTCTTTTTTTTTTTTTTTTCTTCCAGTGCTGGGAATGGAACTCAGGGCCTTGTGCTTGTGAAGCAAGCACTCTAACCACTGAGCCAAATCTCTAGCTCCCACAAGTCTTTCTTATACTCAGTTTAGGTATATGTTAGGTATGTATTTCTTTCAAATCTAGCCCCATCATCTCTTTTCCAAAAATAACTTACAAAGACATAATAAAAGAATGAAAAAAATAAGACTATATTCCAACTTATAAAACCAATTTATAATTTTGAAAATAACTTACACTAAAACTCTCTAGTTATTTTCTAAAGGAGGTGGCAATAATGTTCAAGTCATGCTGTCACGTGACATGGTTTTATGCTTTCCTTGTACACATATACAAAGAAATGCAATTTGGAGAAATTGTTACTTATTAGAAAATGTTCTTTTTAAAGTTCACATGATCATATTAAGCAATTTTAGTATTTGAAAGACATTAGCACCACTCGTAAATTTCTTTACTGAAGAAAGACAATCTCAAGATCAGTAAGCACTAGTAACATTTTGAAGAAAAACGGGTCAGAAATATTTATTTTTGGAGGGGTGTGACTGTTTTGGTTTTAGGGAGATATTTGGCTGTATTAAGACTGATTCTTAAAAATCATCTAACACATCAAATTGTAGTATGCTTGTGGCTAATTTAGGCAATTTTTGTTTGTTTGTTTTTTGTTTTTTGGTGCAGGGGATCTAACTCAGGGCCTTGTGCTTGCTAGGCAAACACTCTAACCACTGAGCTAAATCCCCAGCCCCAGGCAATTGTTATATTGTGTGCATCTTGACAGATGAATAAATAACACTATTCCCTAAGAAACTTCATGCCTTCTATAAGTAAAACATAAAAAAGTAAAACATAAACAGTAAAACATAAAGCTCAGCATGTGCCAGGCAGTGTTCTGAGCATTCTTTTTTCTTTTCTTTTTTTTTTTTTTTTTTGGTGCCGAGATCGAACTCAGGGCCTCGTGGTTGCTAGGCGAGCACTCAAACCTCTGAGCTAAATCCCCTGCCCTCTGAGCATTCTTTTTAAAGTTGAACCATGTGGACCATATGCATTGCCTATATTTGACCATTTTGATTCTACAAAAGCAGTAATTTCATGTGGTTCAACCTTAAAACATACATTAGGTCATTTAATCCTCAAAATAACTCCATAAGGTTAAATGGAGAGAAAACTGCGGTCAGCGAGATTAAATAATTTACCCAAGGTGATGTGATGGCAAATGGTACACCCAAGATTATAAGAACCCTCCTGAGCCTGGACTCCTTACCACTGTACTACATAGCCTTCCCCATGTCTAATAATATGGCTGAAGTGCATTATCTGTATAGGTTTATAAATTTGATAGAGGTTGGGCAGAATGGCTTTTCCCTTTATACTCAGTTCTTTTTTTTTTCTTTTTTTTGAGACAGGGTCTCACTATGCATTTTAGGCTCACCTTGAACTCACTATGTAGCCCAGGCTGGCCTCAAACTCGTGGCTATCCTCTTGTCTCAATCTCCCAAGTGCTGAGATTACAGTTATGCACTACCACACCCGGTTATACTCAGTTCTTAGGAGAACATGCCCTCATAAATGTAGGATAATCAGCTATTAAATGACATAAAATGACTAACTAAAATTTTTTTTAAGTATCTTGTGCAACACTCTAAATGAAGAACTTCACAAGAAAACTACAGACATTAATGAGGAGTCTGGGGGAATTTTTCCTGTTAAGTAACTAAAAAGTTTTAGAGCCTAAAATAGTGGTAAGAGAAAATCCTAAACCACTGATCTTTCTATGTGGTTCTAAATTATATAAGAAAGGTGTTCTGTAGAATGGAGTTGGAGACAAGATAGTAATCAGTAGGCTTCTGCATGTCCTGCAATTATACTTGAACTATCCTATAGTATAACTGATTAGCCAGCTATCTTCAGGGGCTCAACCATCTGCAGATACTCTGCTTTTTATCACATGACTAGTCTCATGAATGTTATCTTTCTAAAGGGAAAGAACCTACACACTTAATGAAGTTCTATTCATATAGATAAATCAAACCTGACTGCCATAATCTGACATATCATATCACCTCAATTGGGAGAATGAAGTTTTAAAACTATTTGCAGAAAAATACTTCCATACATATTTCTCAGGCATGCACACTTGTTCCATTATGCTGAAGGTCATATTGTTTCAATTATTTTCAGTGGTATAATCAGTTGTTGATAATTCTACTTACTAAAATGGACCCAAAATATTATTTCTAGGAGTACTAGGCTGAGCCTTTTGTCTGACACTTCTCAGATTGTTTTCTATATGTTTTCTACATAGGATGACAATTAATTGTTTCTCTGTACACCTTCCATTTCAGTGAAAGTTTTTGCTTTTAATTCTGTTCTGAACATTTTTATATTTTAAATTTGGTTCAAGGAAATTCTGGTTCAAGGAAATTTGGTTCAAGGAATTCTGCTAAAAATTATCTGGGTAATATAGTTAAGAGAAAGAATGCAAAACTACAAAGGGCCTCATAAGGCTGGCTGGCCTATACTCTTCTCTGCCTTTGTGATTAAAGATAGGATGGGACATACTCCACCTTACTACGGATTTATGTAGTACTTAAATAAGTATAAGAAACATTTTCCTCTAAGCAAAGCAGAGAGGAGTACAAGAAACTGGCCCCCTAATTGAACCTAGTAATTTACAATTCCTTACATCAAGATATAAGGTGAAATAAGAATCGTCTGTTCCAAGAAGATAAGATCCCTTCATTTGTCTAAATGAAATTATTAAAACTGTTTTGAAAGCAAACTAGACATTAATACCCATATATATCTACTTATAACAAATGTTAACCTATTCAAATAGAAAAACAGAAATAAGGAAGTTTATGTAATATACAACTTCCCCTATCACTGAAAAGGCTTGGAGAGGATGAGGGGTAAGAAATGGAAGTGGACAGTAAATAAAACCCATGTAAATGACATTATAACCTTCATCACTAAGTTTTTCCACTTTTCTATTCCATTTTAATATTTCACAATAGACAGATCAGTTGAACAAATGAAGTATCTTAATTTGTACGGCTTTGCACACCTCCCCTGAGGATCAGGTACCTGCTGTTATACTTGAAAGTAACAAAACCTTTCTTCCTTGCTCCAAGTGTGCTTCACTTAGTTCCCATCTCACCCTTAGAACTGAATCTCTGGCTCTGTCACCAGCCTCTGACTTGGAATTGGAGGGGAATGCTCTCTTCTCCTCAGGCTTTGCCTCTCTGCTCCAGTTCCTCCTCTTAGAAACACAGCACTTCAAGTTCTAGCTCTAGGGCACAGAGAGGCCACAGTGGACTGAGGACAATAGAACAGACAATATGGCCTTGCACCACTGGAAGCAGTCAACAGTGCCTGGACACACTGCAAGGCTTCTGTCTGGCAGGCTTCAGCTCCCTCCACTTTGGTATCTGTGGCAGGATAGGCGGTATCCATTAAAGAAAGATTTGATAGAATTCTGCAAAATGTCAGAGCATTTCATGTGCCATTCTACCTGAATTATAAGTTTAAAAAAAATTAATAATCAGTATCATTTCAATATCAATCAGGTTGTTTTGCTGAAACAGCCATCCAAAACTGCTATTTCTGTTGCCTATTAAAATCTTTTGTTGGACACTATTTCAGTGAAGTGTACTGGTTTAGTAAGAACTTGAAAGTTTCTGTGATTATTTTGAAACTGCTATGACCAGTACCTAGCAAGGGAGAAAAGTCAGGCAATTTAGCAGGTTTTTCTCTCAACTAAGCAGTGGGAGTTTATATCAGGTGCACTGCCTCTTATATTTTAGCTTCTAAAGAACATGGCGCATCACAGTGTTCTGGTTCTTAATAGCTCAAGAAAATACCAGCTGCCAGTCACTGAGATGAAAGGACTTAGCAAACAAGAGCATTGTATTTGATCAAGGAGTCTGGAGAGGATGGGAAAGACATAAAAGAAGTGCTATTGTTCCTGGGAAAGACTTAAATAATCAGATTGAATTACTGATGGAAGGAAAGGTTAACAGGTGAGTTGTCTCTATTTCCTCCAGCTTCTTAAAGAAAAATTTGACTTTGAGCCAAACATTCTGCAACTCTGAAGGCTGACAAAGTTCTGTTAGGATCTTCCATTACAAGTCCAAGAATGCATGTTCCTTAGCTTGCTACATTTGGTGTCAGGATTGTTCACTGTATTACTTATAATTTATGAGCTATGGCTACACTTAAAAATTGGTACTAGTTACACTATAAAGGGTCACATGACGATCAGGGTATTTTAGGCTGAGAGACTCTAGATATTGATGAGACCCACACTATCATCAGCCCTTTGCCAACCCGAGGACCAAAACACATCCCTTGTGGTGACCTGGGGCAGGACACGAGAAGCTGCACCTGACTGTCTCAGGCTTCTCGGGTACCACTGCTGTACTTCTTACTATGCATCCTTCTAAGTAAAATCAGAGAGGTAAATCAGAAGCATCTCATGAGTTCTGTCGATAGTCTGAACCAAAAGTTACTACTGGGGTCTTACAACTGGCAATTTTCTAGGTCTCTTATTAAGCACACTTTGCCTCACTCTCAAGAAGACTAGCAGTTGACTTTTACTGTGTTTGAACTGTTCCTTTTCATTCTATCTATACTATTCTAGCAATAAGTAACAATCCAATGCAAATATTACATACTATGGTCCTGCTGAGCTAGGATCACCCCATGTACTTTCAGATAGAAAAATAATCAGCTTGTTTAAGAAAGTGACATATACAGCAGCAGCAGCAATTCAACAGTAGAAATGTATAACAATTTCTCCTACAGTAATTCATATATTTCTTATGTTTCTTAACTTTTATTTTTTTTTAAAGCTTTTTTTTTTTTTTGTGGTACGGGGATTGAACTCAGGCCCTTGTGCTTGCAAGGCAAGCACTCTAATCACTGAGCTAAATCCCCAGCCCGTAGTGAGTATTTTTTTTTAAAGCTTTTTTTTTCTTAACTTTTATTTTTAAAATTTATTTCCTTCAGATTATTTTCTTTATTTGGACTTGTTTGTAGTACCTAATGTTTACAATATTCCTTTCTGGGAAATGGCACATCTTAACTCCTTTTTTCATCTCCTCTGGCCTCATCTCTAGATTCCCTTCTGCTTTGAGAAAGATCTGTCTCCTTACTTCCTATTTTCTCTTTTATTTTGCTCTTTATTATACTTTGGGTTTCTCATGAAAGAAAAACCATGTGATATTTAAGCATGAGTGTTTGATTTACTTAACATTATAATGTCAAGGTACCTCCATTTTCCTACAAATGACTCAAGATTATATATTTCAAAAGTAATTGTCACACATCACAGCACATTTTCTTTCAAATTCCTTCAAAACAATGAGCACAGACATTAAAAGATTAAAAATGCCACACAAGTTTATATAAAATGTCTTGTTTTTTCAGTTTTGTATCTTGAAAGAAAAAGAAAAAATGTGCCTTGTAATTTATACAATACTTCTTACTTCTAAAAATAAATCCAAATTTAATTTCTACAGAAATACCATTTTATTGTGATTAATTACCAGCTAGTAGATCTGCCGATGCTGATGAACTAGAAGCAGCCTGGGGTGCAGGTTGGGGTTCAGAAGCACTACTTCCAAATGCATCTATCCATTATCCATTATGCAGCAAAAAAGTAAGACAGTGTAAACAGTAAGTACAGCAAGTAATTTAAGTGTTATGCAGAGACATGCAAAGACATGAAATTTTGTAAGGTGAGCTTATCTCTTATGGATATGTGAAATGACTGAGCAAAATGAATTAAGCTCTGAACAGTTTATTCTCTCAAATGAGTTAAAAATATTTAGGAATTAATACCTCTATATAATATATTAATACTTTTTTCCTCCTTAAGAATAAATCTTTGGACTAAATCATGTCATTTATCAAAACAGGACTAAACTTTTAAAATTTTTACCAAAAAGCAAAATAGAATCTTCCCATTGTAGGACTCTTAAATTTTTGAAAACAATTAATGAACCTCAGTGCAGCAATAGTAGCAGCAGCAGCAGCAGCAGTAGCAGCTCTACTTGTACCTGTATATAAAGGTTCAGTGTTTGGGCACTTCAGGACTCAAATTTTAATCCTCCAAGTGTCAGAAGCTGCGACACGGTTGCACCTGCATGTAGTCATCATGATATATACCTTGCCATGGAACACCAAGTATTCAGTGTGAGTCTAACTTGGAAAGGATGGTATTTTAGCCCAAAGCCATACACATTTGTGGGCATTCATGAATTCATTTTAAGTACCTTTTTCCTGTGAGTTTACTGCTAAAATACAACTTTAGATATATTATCCAATGAGTAGTTTAAGAGTGAATTCAATACATTGTCCTGCTTTCAGATAACATCCAAAGGAAGAAGACAATGCATTTAAATCAGGAAAACATTTTTCAATTATCTGAAGGGATTTAAAACCATTAAACTTTTTTTTTTTTTTTTGGTGTCAGGGATTGAACTCAGGACTTTGTGCTTCTGAGGCAAACACTATAACCACTGAGCTAAATCCCCAGCCCCAAAACCATTAAACTTGAAGTTAATAACTACAGCATAATGTATGACATTTAGCATGTATGCTTCTGGTTTTGACTGGCTTGTTTTCCATTTTGAATTACCTAGTTCATGTTTGTATTGCTTTTTAAGAATTTAGGAATGTTGATTTAGCCAACAGATCAGGATCAACAAAGAACAGAAGGAAATTCCAATCAGGTGATTATACATTAGGACAAATAAAACGTTGAAAACACAAAGACTTCCTATGAAAAATTACCTGGTTTTGTTAGGCCATGCACTAAAAAATGGTGAACTGATGAGGATGAAGATGATGACAAAGAAATGGAAAAGATTTTAAAAATTTAAGCCTACATATAAGAGATAATTTCACATAGTCAAAGAAAAAATGATAAGATATAATGACATGGAAGATCTAGAAATTATCCTGAAATAAAAGACTCCTTAAATCTTGAAGGAGAAGAGATACGCACCCCCGAAAAGATCTATCACACCTGAAGACTCCACCTTTGCTGGAGAGGCAGTGGTTGCAGGAGATGGTGCCGCAAATGTATCCACTATAGTGAAGCACAGAACATGAAAAAGTATGTGTCACCCAGAGGAAAAAGAAACCATGGGCCTTGACAAATGGCATTTTGACATGTCCTGGTTAACTCCAGCCAGGAAGACTGTAGACAATCTTAAGAGTTATGAAAAGCCAAGTGAATTTTAAAATGTTCCAGAACAAAATAAAATTTGACTCTTTGAAGTCAGAGTTTTTAGTGTAGTGTTTTCTCTTTTTACTAGCCTAATGTTTGAAATAATAACCTCATCTGTTGGTGATGGGTCAAAGAATGAGATTTTTTTCATAAATGAATTTTGCATTTAAAAGAACATACAATAAACGCACAAGTTATTGTGCCCTCCTCTCCAGGCATGACCCTCATGAGACAGCTCTGAAGACTGACCTTGGCCAAGCACTCACCGGATAAGAGGTCAGCAGTGAGAGAACTCTCAGGCACAGGAGAGGCCCCTTGTGGTGGAGAGGAGAAAGCATCTTCCAAAAGTGAAACAAACCAAAATCAAGCAGAAGTAAGTAGCAGAAAGCTGAAATCAAAGTCACAAATCTAACAAATGCATTATCACAGGTGAGGACAAAGAGCTTAATCATGAAAATATCTAAGAAAACTAAATGGAGAAAAAGGGTTGCTTTGGTTTTACCTGTACCAAACAGGTCTATGCTAGGAGCAGCATCTGGCTTAGGCGCTGCAGCAGCTTCAGGAGTGGACTCAAATAAATCTAAGACCAAGAACACACATGCCTTTACTTCACTTGTAAATCAAGCTTAACACGGCATCACTTTCCAGTTTTGAGCTGGCACTTTGAAGAATTCTGGATTAAGAAGCAAATGGTTTCTAGAGAACCATTTAATTACACAGTATTCATGCAGTAAGAGCTGTATATACGACAGATACATCTCAAGGACCAAAGAATTCAATATATCAGACAGAAAGACTTCAACAACAATGACAACAACAAATTACCACCAAAGATATCTAGAGCAGGAGGTGCAGTGGTGGCCGCGGTGGAGGTGGTAGCAGTGGTGGTGGCAGCGGCGGCAGCAGTAGTGGCAGCAGTGGCGGCTACAGCAGCAGGAGCAGGAGAAGGAGCAGTTGCGGGAACCGGAGGGGCTGTGCTAGCTGTAGGGGTAACTACAGGAACGCTGGTTTCAGGTGGCTTCATTGCAAAGAGGTCCAGCTCAGGCGCAGCCTCTGCACTACCTTCAGATGGGGCAAAGGGGTCTTTTGGAAAGCAAAGTGGAGACACATATAGCATCAGTAAGGAAGAAACAAGAGACAGCATCATAACTACGGGTAAGACACAGCTTGCACAATACAGTATTTACATACTATCTAGTCCTCAGGTTGCTAATATTTGACTACCATCCTATTTGTAGGGGCCAGCAATTGGAATGTTTTTCTAAAGAAAAAAGAAAAGGTCACAGGTACCAGAAGTTAAGAATCTGAAACAATTTGCAAAGGGCTGTGAGATTAGCTTACGTCTAGGATCAGAGATTGTTACCCTTCGAACTCTTCTTTAATCTAGTTAATTTGGTAGCTTTGAAAGTTCATTAAAACATGATGATAAACTTGAACTCAATGTTACGAGTTAATACAGCATTAGAGGAAAAAACATTAAGAGAGCATACTCGCACTGACAAAAATTGTCAATCTTGAGAAATTGTCAATTTTGATAAGTATGCAATTTATTGTCTTAATGTTTTAAATGCTGGCATTATTTATTCATTTATGATGAATGAAAGTTTATACTCAGAAGAAAAGAAAATTAGAGAAACATACGACTACATCTAACTACAAGGGTTTCACATTAGGACAGAAAAATAACAGACTGGCTCATGGCTATACACCCACCGTTTCCTGAGCATGCATCAAGTGCTGCTGCTACGGGGGTGGGGGTAGCTGGTGCTGCGGCCCCTTCGGATGCTGCAGGGGCCTCCCCAGGAGAAGCTGCAAAGGCATCTTGGGTGCGGGTTTTAAAACAACAGAAATTAAAGGAATAAAAAGAGAAGAAAATATAGTAAAAGAACCAAGTTAAATTGTGAAAAAGGCTCCCTTATACAACATGAATTTTTTCAAATGCTTTTTTATGGCCCATGCACTGCTGGCAATCATAAAAGTTATTCTTTGAGCATCTTCATGTCAGTTAACATGCAAGGGGTAGAGTGTTGATACTGCAGAGGCCTGTTAGGATCCAACGAGATTCTCATTGTATAAGGGCTCTGAGAAGCATGTTTTATGTACCATTAGAAATTAATGAATGTGGAAATTAAAATATAAAAATTACTTTAAGATATTAAACTTTCATTTCCAGGTAATACTTATTCACTGTTATTAGAGGGTCTCTGTTATTAGAAAGTCTCTGACTAGTGGCTTCCAGCAAACACCAATGTCTTTAATGCAAATATTAAACAGACGATGGCAATGCAAACAATTCTAGTTTTAAACTTTTTTATAGTTAGTACAGACAAAATTATACTGTTATCATGAAAGGTTTAGTACATATTCATAAATGTTAAATCTTTACTATCCTTGAAAAGCATCTTCAAATATTGTATAACTAAGAAATTAAAAAATATATAGGTAATACAATTAGGGGATGATGTTATGTCTTTATTTCTACATAAATTTATTGTTTTCAAATATTATAGTCATTTGGAAAATGATGGTTTTCAACAGATTAAAAATATAATTTCATGTTTTAAGACTACAAATGCATTATTATTTATAGAAGGAAGTTCATTAACTTATATGCAGGCCCAGTTTATAAATAGCTAATGTATACAAATGGCTCTAATACATTTCTACCAGCAAACTATGTTAATTATGGTAAAGCATCCTGCAGCATACACAGAACTTCCATTGTTTCAAAAGCATCCAAGGAGCCAGGCCATCGTAAGTATGACAGGCTTAAGAGAAGAAACCTTGAGAGAGTTTGACCAACACCTACCTAGAACCTGTCACTTATTGCTAGACATCTCCATATCAAAGTACCATCACTGGGGTTGCAGATTTAGCTCAGTGGTAGAGTGCTTGCCTAGCAAGTGCAAGGCCCTGAGTTCAATCCCCAGCACCAACTCCCCCAAATCATTCACAAAATCTACTGGTATACCTAGAATATTGGTCCTCAGCCATTAAAAAGAATTTGTCAAATATGTTTGGAAAAGCCACGCGGTATATCCCTTTTTGTAGTCCTTTATGAAAATACAAATAGGACACTAGTTATTTATATCTAGCAAGTAATCTGATCTGATTGCATAGCTCAGCTACACTTGGGGAATAATATATGCGAAAAACTGAAGTCAGGGGGAAGGGCCAAATAAATCCTGGAGAATGAGAACTGCATCAAGAAATAGGGCAAGTCTCCTTCCCCAGATATTAGAAGACTTCCAGAAACATGAAAACTCTAAGAGGTAAGGAGAAGCACACAGGAAAAGTATAAGAGGAGGCTTGGAGTATTGTAAATATTCTGCCATGAGTCAGGTCTGTTTTCTTTCTTTTCATCCTATAACAATTTGGAACCGAGGCCAATGATATCTGAAAGAGTAGAAACAGTAACAGCAGTTGTATTTTTGGGATATTAATAAGTTTAACTCCTGCAACTATCTTGTGGTGTAGTTTCTATTATTTCCATTTTGTAGATAAAAAGACCTAATCTTAAAGATTTTAAGTGTTATCACCACAAAAAATGATTAAGGTAATACAAATGCTAATTGGTGTAATTTAGCTATTACAACAGATTTTAAAATGTTGCATATGACACATATATATATATATATTATAATTAAAAAAATCACTTAAAAAGTCTGAGTGACTTGGCCAAGGTTATATAGTCAGCAAATGGTAGAGTCAGGATTTGGCCTCCATCTTTCTGCCTGAGATTTGCAATACTTAGCCACTATACTGCACTGTTATGAAATATGCTGCTCTCTATTATACTTTTCCCTCCTAGGATGATAAAGATATATAAGTGCCAGGGCTCAAGGAGATATTCATGAACCAACCTCTTTTGATTATCAGTTACGTGCAAGTAGGTGAAACCTGTATTTATGACTACTTCCTCAGGCAAGTGCCCCCCACCCATTAGCAACACATCTCCTTTTGATGCTATTAGTAAGAGTAAACATTATGAACTTAACTCATTTACTTCCATGAAAACTATTCTTCAAGGTAGGAGCCTCAGCTGTTCCAGACCCAGCTGTCTGAGTCTTCCCAGCCCAGAAGAAGCAGGGCGTGATGGAACCTCCAGATGACCCCACCCCATAAACTTTCTGAGTGTAGTCAGGACGGGGACTTCAAGTGAGAACTGCCCTGTTGAGCCCAGCCAACATCCAGAATTGTAAAAGAAAATAAAATTTTGATCCTTACAGAACAAACACACAAACAAATCTTTGCTTAATATCTAGTCTTTTCTCATTATCTGTGGCAGCATTATCTTTCTGGAACTGAAAACTAAAGCTTTATCCAATCCAGTTCTCTTTCCCTTGTTACCCATTTGCAGTTTGTTTTTACATTCTTCTAGTTTCTTTAACATCGCTATTTTCAAGAAATGCTTGTTTCTGCTGGCCTAAAGTTACGAGCTCAGGCCAGGCCTTCATCAGAAAGCCGAAATGACTGTTGCAGTCTTTTTAGTTTTTATTTTTTCTGTTTGCACTCTAAAAGAATTTTCCTCTAAAATGTTTTATGATGTGACTATCCCTCTCAAAACTTCTAGAAGCTACTGTCCCTCCCTGCCTGAGCTGCTCTCTCATTTACACCAGCTATATACACCATCTACAAATCCCACACTCAGCAAAAGGAGGCAAATATTCTCAATAGCCCCAGAGCTGCTATTCTGGTTCCTAAATTTTTTCCCCAAAGATCCCAGATTATAAAGCTTCACGTGAAATCTAGCTGTAAGCATTTATATTTAAGTACTGGTTTTAAGGTGGGCTGATTTAAGGAAGACTTAATTTGCTAACCAACATGTAGAAACAGTCAAGCCTGTAAGTTGTGTTTTTTGGTTTCCCAACCACTTTATTTCCTGCTTGTAGACCACCATCCTCACAAAGGCCTGTTCACAAATTGACACAGTTGACCAACAGGGTTCCCTGGATAGAGTGCTGAGGAATTAGCATCAATCTGGCATTCTAGCACTTAGAAAAACTCCATGTTGCCAAAAACCAATGTGCTATGTAGTTTGTGGTTTACATGTAAATTGATATATATGAAAAATGGGATGATTTTTAAGGATTTTTCTTCTTTGATTTTTTAAATATAGAATGCTCCATGAATTTGTATAGCATCCTTGTGCAGGGACCATGCTAATTTTCTTTGTATCATTCCAATCTTAGTATCTATATGTTGCCAAAATGAGTACTGGATTTTTCCTTTATTTTTATCAGTATTTGTAAGTTTTACTAAATTTTCAAGCACAACACTACCTTATAATCCTGTTCTGCACGAGCACAGAAAGTAATCTGCTTCTTAAAAGGTCACTTTAAAAAAAAAAGTCCATTCTTTCCTCTTCTCTTTTCTTTTCCTCTCCCCACTCTCTTCCTCCCTCCCCCTCTCCTTCTGTCCTTACCTCACTCCTTTCTATTTTTTTACCAAGACATGTATTGGTACATTGTATACATAATGACCATATTCAGCATGGTTATTTTGTACCTGTGCATGATATATCTTGGTTCCCCCCTTCCCCTCCCCTTCCTTCCATTCCCCCAGCCTTCCTTATTTGCAACAGGTTTATTTACATTTTTCCATTTTTTCTCTTTCTTCTTTTCTTTTCCCCTTTTTTCTCCCCCCCTTCTCTCTATCTAGGTCTCCTCTCTTTTGAATACTATCTTTTTTTTAAACATAGTATCTATTATACCTCTTTGTCCTTATTTATATTTCTAGTTTCTCATATCAGAGAAACAATTTGATGTGTACTCATGAGTGTCTGATTTATTTCATTTAAGAGTATGTTCTCAAGGTGCATCTACTTACCTAAAATGTCTCTAGTTTATCCTTTTTTATAGCAGAGTAGTACTCCATTGTGTGGAAAAACCACATCTTCTTTAGCCATTCATTAGTACCAAGCAGAGGGATAGCTGGGTCAAATGGAAGCTCTAGTTGTAGTTTTCTGAGGAATCTCCACACTGATTACCATAGTGGTTGGATCAGTCTACATTCCCACCAACAATGGAGGAGGGTTCTCTTTTCCCCGCAGCCCTGCCAACATTAGTTATTGGTTGATTTTTTGATAATAGCTGTTCTTTCTGGAGTGAGATGGAACCTTAGCGTTGTTTTGATTTGCATCTCTCGAATGACCACTGATGTTGAACACTCTCTCATATATTTATTTGCTATTTTTATTTCTTCATCTGAGAAATGTTTATTCATTTCAGATGCCCATTTTTGGATAGGGTCTTTAAATTTGGGGGGCTTGATTTTATTTGAGTTCTTTATATATTCTAGATGTTAGAGCTTTGTCTGAGCGACAGCTGGCAAAATTTTTTTCCCAGTCTGTGGGTTTTCACCTCACTCTATTGGTGATTTCTTTTGTAGTGCAAAAACCTTTTAATAGTATGTGGTTCCAAGCACTGATTCTTTGTATTGTTTCCCCTGCAGTCTTGGCTCTGTTCATAAGTTTTTTTTTCCCTACTCCTGTGTTTTTAAGAGTTCTTCCTATTCTGCAGTAGATTTACTGTTTCTGTTTTAATGTTTAGATATTTGACCCACTTTGATTTTAGCTTAGTACATGGTGATAGACACGTGTCTAGTTTTAGTTTTCGGCATGTGGCAAGCCAATTTTTCCAGCACTATTTATTAAAGAGGCTATCTTTCTCCCAGTGAGGGTGTTTAGTCCTTTGCTGAAGATGAGGTATTTGAATGTGTTTCTGCATCTTCTAACCTGTTCCATTGGTCCTTGGGTCTATCTTCAGGTCAGTATCATGCTGTTTTTTAATCACAGAAGCTTTATAGTATAATTTCAAATCGAGGATTGGGATGTCCCCTGCCGTATTCCTGTTGCCTAGAATTGTTTTTGCTATTCTTGGTCTCTTCTGGTTCCAGATAAATTTCATGACTGTATTCTCTAATTCTTTGAAGTATGTTATTGGTATTTTGATTGGAATTGCATTAAATCTGTATAGTAATTTAGGAAGTATGGCCATTTTCACTATGTTGGTTCTTCCTTCCCATGAACATGGGATATCTTTCCATTGTCTGAAATCTCTTTCAATTTCTTTTTTTAGAGTACTGTAGTTTTCAATGAAAAGATCTTTTAGTTGTTTTGTTAGATTCCTAAGTATTTCATTTTTTTGGATGGGACTGTGAAAGGAGTATCTTCTGTTATTTCTTTTTCAGTGAGTTTGTTATTGGTATATAGGAATGCTATTGACTTTCGGGTGTTGACTTTGTATCCAGCTACACAACTGAATTTAGTTATCAAATCTAGAAATCTTTTGGTGGAATTTTGGGGTCTTCTATGTAGAGTATCATGTCATCTGCAAATAATGATAGTTTAGCTTCTTCCTTTCCTGTGTTTATTCCTTTTATTTCTTTCTCTTGCCTGATTGCTCTGGCTCATGTTTCTAGAACTATATTGAATAATAGTGGTGATGGTGGACAACCTCGTCTTGTTCCAGATTTTAGTGTGAAAGCCTCCGGTTTGGGACCATTTAGTGTGATGTTGGCCATTGGTATGTCATAGATGGCTTTTATCAGATTTAGATACAGACTGTCTATTCCTAATTTCTGTAGAGTTTTTATCATGAATGGGTGTTGGATTTTGTCAAATGCTTTTCCTGCATCTATTGAGATGATCATGTGATTTTTGTCTTTGACTTTGTTGAGATGGTGCATTACATGTATTGATTTGTGTATGTTGAACTACCCCTGCATCCCTGGGATGAATCCTACTTGGTCATAGTGTATAATCCTCTTGATAATCCACTGCATTCTTATTGAGTATCTTATTGAGAATTTTTTCATCTATGTTCTTTAGGGCAATTGGCCTGTAGTTCACTTTTTCGGTTGGATCCTTTTCTGGTTTTAGTACCAGGGTAATACTTGCTTCCAGGAATGATTTTGGAAGTACTGCTTCCTTTTCAAGTTCATTAAAGAGTTTGAGGAATAGTGGTATTAGATAATCTCTGAATTTCTTGTAGAATTCAGCTGTGAAACCATCAGGACCTGGGCTTTTCTTTGTTGGTAGGTTTTTAATTACCTCTTCAATTTCAATGGCTGATATTGGGTTATTTAATATTTTTCTCTCTTCTTGATTCAGTCTTGGTAGTTCATATGTTTCTAAGAATCTGTCCATATCTTCAGTGTTTTCTGTCTTGTTTGAATATAGGTTCTTGAGGTAGGTGCTGATGATCCTTTAGATTTCCATAGGGTCACTTCCAACTTCACTCCTTTCATTTTTTACTGTGTGTATTTGGGTCTTTTCTTTCCTTTTTTTGATAAGATTGGCTAAGGGTTTGTCTATTTTATTTAATCTTTCAAAGAACCAACTCTTTGATTCATTGATTCTTTGTATTGTTTTCTTAGTCTCAATTGCATTAATTTCAGCTCTAATCTTAATAATGTCCTCTCTTGTATGAACTTTTGGTTTGATTTGTTCTTTTTTTCCTAGACGTTGGAGGTTCAACATTAAGTTATTTATTTGAACTTGTTCTGTTTTCCTGATGTGGGTGTTCAGTGCAATGAATTTCCCTCATAGCATTGCTTTCATTGTATCCCATAGGTTCTAGTATGTTGTGTCGGCATTATCATTAAACTGTATAAATTGCTTAATTTCCTAATTTCTTCTGTGACCCAGCTGTTGTTCTGAAGGATGTTTAGTTTCCATGTGATTATGTGTTTTTTTTTGGTTTCTGTTATCATTGAATTCCAGTTTTATTGCACTATGGTCTGATATACATAATTTCAATTCCCTTGCATTTAGTTAAACATGCTTTATGAGCTAGTATGTGGTCTGTTTTGGAGAACGTCCCAGGTCCAGCTGAGAAGAATGTGTATTCTGTTGTTGTGGCGTGGAACACTCTGCAGACATCTGCTAAGACCATTTGTTTGCAGATTTGATTCAGTTCTGATATTTGTTGATTTTTTGTCTAGTTGATCTATTTGCGACAGTGGGTTATTGAAGTCTCCCATTATAATTGTCTTAGTGTTTATTTGATCTTTAACGTTCCTTAATATTTCTTTTATGTAGTTAAGTGCACCTATATTTGATGCATAAATATTAATGATTATTATTTCTTCTTGAAGTTTTCCCTTGAAAAGTATGTAGTGACCGTCTTTGTCCCTCTTGATCAGTCTTGGTTTGAAATTCACTTTTGTGTGAGATTAGGATCACTACCCCTGCTTTTTTCCGGGTTCCTGTTGCATGAAATACTGTTTTCCATCCTTTGATTTTCAGTCTATGAATTTCCTCTTGAGTTAAGTGTGTCTCCTGTATGCAGCATACTGATAGATCTTGTCTCTTGATCCATTCTGCTAGACTGCTTCTTTTGATTAGTGAGTTGAGACCATTTACATTGATTGTTACAGCTGTTATATATTGATTTGTTGTTGTTATAGATCTTTTCTCTTGTTGGTTCTGTGTTTCATCTCAGTTTAACTGCTTGTCTCAACTGGTGGATTCTTTAGATTAGCGTCCTTGTAATTATAGTTTCCTTTTTCCTTTTCTAGGATATCCTTCGAAATATTTTGTAGAGGTGGTTTGAAGGTCGTGAATTTCTTCGGTTGTTGTCATGGAAGTATCTTATGTCACTATTAAATTTCAAAGATAGTTTGGCTGGGTACATCAATCTGGGTTAGAGATGATTTTGTTTTAAGGCTTGAAATATTTGTTCCAGACTCTCCTTGATTTAAGAGTTTGTGTTGAGAAGTCTGCTGTGATTCTGATGGGTTTACCTTTATAGGAATTTTTTTCTCTAACAATTTTCAGTATTCTGTTCTTTTGTTGAATTTCTGGAATCGAGTATTATGTATCTTGGTGTAGATTTACTTTGGTCATGGGTAACTGGGGTTCTATATACCTCTTATCTGTATGTCAAGTTCTTGTCTCATTCTTGGAAGTTTTCTGTCATTAATTCTGTAAATGATCTTTTTATAACCTTTGCATTGTCTCCGTCTTTTTCATTCACTCCAATCAAGTTGTTCTTTGAATTATTTTGCAGTTGTTGTATTGATTTTTCATAGTCTCTAGCTATTTTTAAGACATTTTCCTTTCCATGGTCATGAACTACAGTTCTGTCTTCTAGGTCTGAGATTCTGTCTTCCCTTACATTTAATTTACTGCATATACTTTCAAAAACTTTTTGATCTCTTGGTATCTGTTTGGATCTTTTTCATGGGTTCCATTTCTTTTCTGAGTTGAGTGGTCAAGTTTTTCTTTGTTTTTCTAAGCTCCTGTTTTTTTTTTTTTAAATCTGTGTCTACTCTAAACTCACTAGAAGCAGGTCTTTCATTTTGACTGTATCTTTTTTTTTTTTTTGTGCTGAGGATCGAACTTGGGCCCTTGTGCTCACTAGTCAAGCACTCTAACCACTGAGCTAAATCCCCAGCCCTGTCATCTCTTTTTTAACTTGGCCAATTATTTCTAACCTGATATTCTCTATAGCCTTGTCCATCTGTTTTTTAACTTCTGCTGCTATCACTTCTGAAAGTTTAGTTGGGTGTTTTCTGATTTCCTCTATTTCACTGTCCTCTGGATTTGTTCTGAGTGGGCTGGGGCTTGCATTTTACTTCTGGGTCTCGTCATTTTCTTTGTACCTATATGTATTTCCCTCCTTTTAATTTCAGTGTTGACTTTTATATTTTGTTTATGGGAGGTTACTTGAAGACAAATATCAAAGCTTTCCAAGGAGAAATCTGTTCCTTTAGAGTCTTCTAGGTATATGTGGTTCTTGGCTTTTGTGTGTGTCTCAAGACCTCAGACTATGTTAATGATTACTACCTCAGATAATTACAGTATTACCATATGAGAAAGTACAACTGGTTATAACCTGTACAACACTCTTGTTACACTAATATATTACCAATAGCAGTATCATAAAATACATTCATGAAACTGACTGTGGTAACTATTAACTTTGTATCTTTAACCATAGGAGCAAGGTCAACACAGTTATAAAGCAGAATTCACTATTAACCAGGAATTTGTAGGTAGTGGGTTATTAAAGTGGTATTTACCCTGCATGTAGGGGGTAATGAGGGATAGGAAAAGGTAGAGAGGTAAATGAACAGAGTTCTAATAGATGCAAGACTTAAGGATAAAAGGATGTTACTTATACTTTAGGAAACTTGAGTAGTTTAGTAAGAGCAAAGAGTGGGAGTAGTGGGTCAAACCATGTAGAATATAGACAATATTCACTTATATGAAAACATGAAAGGGAGTGAGAAAACTAAAAGAAAAAGAAAAATCAGGACATTTAGTTGAGGAAGGCGAGATATGAGCAAGGCAGGAATCAATAAAAGTAAAAACCTAAACAACAAGAAAGAATCAGTAGGAAAGAGGACACATCAGACAGGTAACATAATGAATAAGAGAAAGAAAAAATAAAAGGAGAAACAAAACAAATATGTAAATATTTTATATATACATATACTTATAGTGGGATTTGTCTGATGTCCACTGCTCTGTGGAGGTGCGGAGGCCAAAACATGATTCTGTGCTTGTTAGCCTTGCAGAGTCTGCAGTGGTTACTGCTGGGTACTGTGTTGATTCTGCCCTCCAGGCATGGAGTCTGGTACAGTTTTCAGACTGCAGGTCTCTGGGAGATCCTTGGTAGCCTGCCCACATCTCCTTACTCTTTATGTCTCTAAAATTTTCCTCAAGTGTGTGGGTATCGTTTGCTCTACGAGATAGTGATGGCTTGGATCAGAAGAGAAATGGAAAAAAAAAAAAAAAGATGGAAAGGCAATGGTGCCTTCTGTCCCAGATCTTTACCACATTATTTGAGTTTTACCCTGTTGGTGCGCGAGTCTGTGGCTGGGGAGGCTGCAGACCAGCTGGCTCAAGCCTCTTGGTCCCATAATCAAGCACTGAGTTGTCCCCAGAAGGGGGTGGTGCTGGCACGGATCCACCCTTTCTTCTCATTTTATTTTACTTTATTTACAGTGCTGGAGATTGAACTCAGGGCCTCAGGTATGCTAAGCAAGTGCTCTACCACTGAGCCCCCCACCACCCGGGCGATGTAATATACATATCTAAAAAGATATTTTTAATGATTTAAAAGAACTACTTACATTGAAATGACTAAAACATTATGAAAATGTCCATCTGAATATTTCTGTTGAAGGTAACAAATTACCTATTTTCCAAATTCATAATTCACATACAATACTAAAAATGAATAAAATTCTAATATTTCATATTCATGAAATTAAGTATTTCTGAAGTTGAAATTCATTAAGCTTATTTCCAAGAAATCTGATTAGTTGCTGAAAACTTTACATAGAATTTCAAGAGCACATATTTTAAATTTGTGTATGCAAAAAATATATATGTAATAAATTATCCTTTTAAATCTGGAGTTCTACCACTTGCTCATCTTAGGGAGAAAAAATATTTTAAAATGGCCACATAGAATGGCCAAAGAAATTTAAGATTAGGTTTATATTTAAAGTCAAATCTCTAAATGATTTCTTATAATTCAATAAAGGGCATGAAAGAAATTAGGGAAAAAAAATCACTGAAAAGCACAGAGAATGATACATCCAGATTCTTAAGCATAAAAGAGTAAAACTTCTACAGCTGTCAGAGGCCAGGACACACTTCACAGAACTGTGCAGATCGATACAGTAACTGCGATAAGGTTTGCAGATGTATTCATCTTTACTCATTTTCCAGCCACCTAACTAAAAAGGATAGTGATGAAATCCCAAGAACAGCCCTGTTCTTGGTATTAAGTTATATGACTCTGCTGCAGTTCTTGAAACTTATATTTAAGTAAAAATAGTATTAATTTCCAAATGTACACGTTTTTCTGCTTGACAAATACAGTCAAAGCAGTAATAAATGACAAATGGAAGCAGCATAATGGCTCAAAGAATATTTCAAAGAAATACTTTAGGCTTTATTATTCTAGAAAGCTAAGACAGAGTTAGCTGATTTCTGAGAGGTAATCAAGCTCCTTAGAAGTGGACTGAAAACCAAACCACTGAAACAGTAAAAGATGTAGAAGCATTTCCGCACAAAATTGTTACCCGACCTGTTGATATTTTCCATTTTCCTTGAGTGTTTCCGTTAACCCAAACCTATGAGAAACACCCTATACCCAACACCAATAATGAAGGCACAAAGAAAAAGGGCAAAGAAATTGATATTATAAACTGGGGTGGAAACTTAGATTTTTGGTCCCAAAATATATAGGGGCATAACTGAAAAATGAACTTTCAATTTTGGGTGATTATTTTTAATAAAAATACTGAAGGGTCTGCAATCTTCTCTCCTCTGTCTTGTTAGGAAACAGATTTCTCCTTGTAGGAATGGCAATACAGCAAGGTGCCAGAAAATTCCTTTTGTGAAACAGCAGCAACAGTGCTGTGTCCAGCTGAATGCTACCTGCCTTGGACGGCCTCACGGACTGCAGCAGAATGGCATGTGACAGTGTGTAAGTGAGCGTTCGCAGGGGAATGTAAATGTTCCGCCACAGCCTGCCAAGTCTCTCCTCCTCGCATCATCATTTGCTTTCTCCAATTTCTTTACTATATTTTCAGAATACCCTGGGAAAGATGTTATATGGTAATGAAGAAACACAAAACTATAATGAATATAGCATCACTGGGTACATTATTTTATACACACACTTTTCTAAGTTTGCACACCAGCTCCACTCAAACTGAATTATATAAATAAACTGGCTTTAGTTGACTGATAAGATTCAGGTGTATTATAGGATATTTTAATGGGTCATAATTTACATTTGCCTGGAAAACAAATTTCTAGACAATCATTTCAAAAACTGACTTAAACCTGTTTTCAATCAGCATGTCAAGTGCTGTTTCAGATATTTTTTGAAAGCTCCAAAGTGAAAGTAAGAGGATCCAAATTTTTACTTGGGCACTATAAACTTAAAGTTGTATAAGTAGGAACTAGATTCTCTGTAGAGATCTCCAAAGATGTTTTGCCCTAAGTATTAAGAAATTATGTAGGCCAGCACTGCCCTCTCATATTCTCCAAGCAGTCTCTGGGCTAGTTCTAATCTGGTCAAAAAGCCCAATTTGAATATGACAGAGATGTACGCAACCCTCTTTCATACAGGACAAGAGTGACAGGACAAGAGTTCTGGCAACAACATAAATCCTAATGTAAGAAAAACTGGGTTTAAAGGATGACAACCTTAAAACACCAAAACTAAGTGGAAAGAAAGCTGATAAATTTAGCAGAGACAAACATATATGAATAAGCACTGGAAAAGCATTTAAACACTCTGCCGAGCTAATATATAATGTAAAAAAGATTTAACTCTCATGTAATTTTTGTCATTCTGAAAGGAAAATTTAAAGAGCAGTGAAGTGACTAACTAACCTCCAAAGAGATCCACGTCAGCAGTGACAGCAGTCACAGTCGTGGTGGTTGAGGCAGAAGCTGAAGTAGTTGTAATTTCAGCAGTTGTAGAGGGAGGGGTAGGTTCTGGTGCAAATGGGTCTGCAATCTGTGCTTCAGAGGGAACAGAGGGAAGTGCAGCCAAAGAATCTGTATTTCACCAGAGAAGGGAGCAAATGGGAGAGAAGGAAAGGAAAGGACAAAGGATATACCAGACTCGAGAAAGTCACAATAGGACAGTTATCAAGATACAGAAGTCTCAAAAGCAGAGTTCAAAAATGAAACTGTACTTACCCTCTCCCAAAAGGTCTATCGATGTCCAATATGTGGCAGCATATGAAGGAATAAGAGCTGAAGCTGAAACATCTGATCACACCAATAGCCAAGCAGAGTGAGGCACAGACCAAAGACATTTTAGCTCTATGTGCCTCTACAGCCCATTTATTATCTTGGAACTTTCAAGCTGGAAAGGACCTTAGGGATCCTTTAGACCAAGCTTCCAATTTTGCAGATGAGAATACTTAGGACAAGGGAGGTCAAGAGACTTACGTGAAGTCTAGCTTGAACAGCTGTGATAAACGCAGTGCATTTCCTACCAGATTTACCATTTCACATTTTTTTCTGATTTCACTACACTAAAAATGTCAATTCTTAAAAAAAGGTAGTTAACTGAACTTTGTTGATCCTCTTTACTTGATATGTCATTTAAATCTAGAATACCAGAGAATAAGTGGTTTTTATTACAGCGATAGAGCAGATGGCAGAACATCCTAAATGTATTCGAAGAACCGAACGCCAGGCAAGGTATTAGAAAAAAGAAGCTCTAAACTAAACCATTTCCTTTGTAACTCTCACTTTTCAGATGTTTTCAACACGATGTATAATCTTGACACTGTAAACACTATATGACAATATACAGAAATTATTTTAAGATGAATATGAGAGAGATTCGGAAGCATTAAAACTTTTCAGCCTTTCTGAGGTCAGGCTGCCACTGGGAGGGTGATACTTTCTTAGCTCAACAATGGAATCACAGTTAACCTTCTAAATTAGAAGCCCAAGAGAGGTTCTTTTTCTTTTTTAATTGTTTAAAAAAATTTATTTTAGGTACTGGAGATCAAACTCAGTGCCTTGCGCTTGCTGGGCAAGCACTCTACCACTGAGCTAAATTCCCAACTCCCAAGAGGTTCTTTTTAACTACACAATGACTTCACATTAAGTTTTCAAGGTATCCTGTCCATTCCCCTGTGCTCAGTCCTGTAATGTGTGATACACCTCAGGGTTCATACTAGAATTCAGAAATAGCATACAAAATATCTTTCAATCATGAATTTATTTAATTTTATTGGAATTTATTAGGAAGTTAATTTCTCAGGCCTTAAAAACAATATGAGAAGAAATTTACAAAACTGAGAAACATAAATTTGATATTGAAAATAATCACATTCATTTATTTATATGAAAATACACTGCCTCTGTGTCAACATAGGCTTTTAAAA
Organism: Hystrix cristata; assembly: GCA_004026905.1. NCBI lineage: Eukaryota > Metazoa > Chordata > Mammalia > Rodentia > Hystricidae > Hystrix > Hystrix cristata. The sequence goes on from PVJO010003862.1 coordinate 80,856, forward strand.
AGTCTTTACTGTTGTCAGACATGTATTTCAAAATTTAAAAACTAAAACACAATATGCAATCCTAATAAATATTATCTGAAGCATTCTTCACACATACTATGACAACTGAGATTCACATGTTTTGTTTATAACATTACTAGAAAGTTATAGCACACATAGTACTTGATATCAGAAAGAACTTTTAAATTTTAGACTGTATGCCTAATAGCAGGCAAGGTAAAAACAAGTCCTGTGTTGACTTGAGGACAGGGTATTTTCTGCTGGCAGATGGTCAGCTCCAAAATCCTGAGAAACAGAAAGTGCTTCAGGTGATTCCTCAAACCAACAGTTCTTAGCTCAATACAACTGTCATTTCATAGCCACAGATTTAGAAAGATATTAATTAGAAATCAAAGTGGGTCATAAGAAGTCAGGCAGACTTTCTTTCTCTCTCCTCTGGCATCAGTAGGGCTCCCGCCAGCCCTGCCTTCACCAGCCCTCTTTCAAACTGCAATATGATCCAGCAGAAGAGTGACGACGAGCCATATGATTTAACAGTTTCCGGATCTCTTATGGTCCACGACAGTATATGGACAATTTATTTCACACATTTGGTAAGTGGTAAAGGAGAAGAAAATATATACAAGGAGGAGCAAAAAATAAGTATATTTTAAAAAGAAGTATAAAAGATTAAAGTACTAGCTCCTTGCTTTTTGTTTGTTTGTTTGTTTTTTGGTGCCTGGGATCGAACTCAGGGCCTTGCACTTGCTAGGCAAGCTCCTTGCTTTTGACTGGTGTTTTGTTTAGATGAAAGATGATGAGACTGGCTGCAGCAATATGATAGAAGATGGTCAGTACCTTTCTTTTGGGGCATCTTAAGAAAATGTACAGTGACTAAGCATACTAATAGATAACTGATATCAGATTTTTTCCATTTCTGGCAACCACCAACTGTAGTCTTCCAAATATGAAGTTTTCTAGGCGAAATAGAATTTATATTACTAATTCTTTGTTTTAGCCAAATTTTTCTCTAGTATAAAAGGAAGTCCCTATTTTAGGATGACAGGTTCAGTTATTATATCTTACTGAAATCACCATTTTTATAAAGGATTAAACTATACATAAATTACAGCAGCAGAATTCAATTCATTTACAAATAGTATATAATCAGAAATATTTTTCACCACGGAAATTCCTGGAAAATGTTCACTGTAACAGGAAAAAGAACTAAAATTATATTAACAGAGAAAACTGTATTCTTCAGTGAGATGTAGCTAGATTTTTTTCTAAGGATATTATGATCACAATTGCAAAGGTGTTTAAAGTGCTCACCCATATCTGGGATATATCTAAGGCTTGATAATGATAGCTAATTATAGTAATAGCTAATATTCAAATCAAGTTAAAGTTTTCAATGCTTATATAAATCCCCCAGGGATATATATGCATACACATGAATGCACATGCATGTATACAAACACAGCCTATAGCTATGTACCCAGATTTTAACATGGCAAGAAAATGGGCCACAAAAGTACTTGTACTATAGCATGGAAAATATGAAGAGTCAAAAGTTGACATGATATTAATTAGCTTTCAAATGCATATTGGCAGTTGATTGTAATCCTAATAAAACTCTAGCAGCAATCCTGTATTTCTGAAAAAGTAGAAATTTCACTTAACACATTTATAAAACTACATTATTTATGTTCCTACTTCTAAAATACAGACATATGAAAGGCACACTTATTTGTGCTCCTGAAACATAAATTTATTATGAAGAAAGTAAAACACTCTCCCTATTATGAAGACAAATGGAGAGATTTAGAAAATTCTTGGGCTGGGGATTTAGCTCAGTGGTTAGAGTGCTTGCCTTAAGCATAAGGCCCTGAGTTTGATCCCCAACACCAAAAAAAAAAAAAAAAAAAATTCTCTGTATTCTTTTAGACAAAGGGGCTCACTGTGAGTCCTTACAAATGCCAAATCTTATATGAACCATCTCAATTTAATTTACTAAAATAAGAATTCGCTAAAATTTGTTTGCTTTAGGCTGTTAGGGAAAAAAGTACTATCAATACAATGTGTCCCTGAAATGAAAATATTTATCAGTACCTTTAACCCTCATGAGAATTAATATGCATCTGACAGGTGATGGTCCTTGGAAACTTAAATCCTTTGATTATCATTATGGTCAGATAAGAATGTTTAAATAGGTTTATAGAGTTCTAGAGTTTATATTTTACTTTCTACACAAAATTCAAATATACAATTCAGTAATATAAGTGGCTTGATCTCATCAAACAAGATTGAAAAGGTGATTTTTTTTTTTGCTTAGTCAGATGAGCCAATATACATCTATTACAATTTAGCATCGTTTTAAACCACCATTAGGTTATTTATAGGAAAAAAAATGCAAACAGAAAGTACTCCCTCTAGTGGGGAACGTTAAAACACAGACATGCTTGTCTAATGAGAGGCCCACAGGACGCTATGAATTCTAAACACTGGGAAGTATGAACATATACTGATTCAAATGCTGGAAGAATTAAAAAAAGATATTCATATAAAATGAAAGTTTTTAAAATAATCCAATAAATTTAAAATTAAAACTAAATTTTAAATTATATAAGTTGTATTAAAGTCATTTATATGAATTTTACGACTCAGAAAATTTGCTATAGGGATATGGGTTTAGAAAGAAAGTCTTAAATAGCCAAACAATACTTTCTTAGGATATTGTTGTAATGAACATAAATTATTAGCAAGTTGAAATAATAAAACTTTAAGAGATAAAACTCAGAATAGAAACATGAGCATAAAAGGAGTGTTCTTATAAAATCTCCTCAGCAATATTTTTCCATTACCAACTGAAATTTAATAACATTAATAAAGCTTAAAGAATAATTTTATTAAAAAAACTGATACTTGTAGGTGTAATACTTGAACATTTCAATATAGGAAAAGATTTAAATATTTAAAAGGAAACAGGCCAACATTTAAAGTGTTCATATTTATAGTTAGCAACTTTATTTCTGAAGTGGTTATCTGTTATTCTTGTAACGAAAAAACTTAGAAATAAGACCAAGCGATTACTTGGTGTACTTTTTTTTTTTGTGCTGAAGAGCGAACTCAGGGCCTTGTGCTTGCTAGGCAAACACTCTAACCACTGAGCTAAATCCCCAGCCTGCATGATGTACTTTTGATGACACACTGTGTAATAAACCCACACTTTATTTGACATTGCTATTAACTATTAATTAAGGACTTTGATATGGAAATGATACACATATTAAGTTACAGTTCTTTTTGGCTAGTGATGGCAATAATTTCTGTTTTTGAGAAAAGATAACCATAAGATCATGATTTTTATGACCTTGTGGGATGTTAACGGTTTTGTATCTAATGGTTACCACTTAAATCTAGAATGTCCCCCAATTGCCCGATGTGTTCAGAGATTGGGCCGTGGAAGGTGACTGGATCACATAATACCATAGCTAAATATGCCATGAAGAGACAGGCCCTGGACAGAAAAGGCAGAAGAGGTGAGTCTCTGGTGGCATGACCCAGAAGGGTATATCCCTGTCCCTAGGTTCTCTTGCTCTCTGCTTCCTGGCTGCTGGGGATTGGACTGTTTTCCTCTACCATGCCCTTCCCCCATGCCAATGTAGACTGAATTATCTAAAATCATGAGCCAAAATGAACTTCTCTTCCTTTAAATTGTGGGTGTCATTTCTCTGCAAATGCCTAAACTCAGCTTTTTAAAATGCTCTTTGAACCAACTACATCAGCTTACTGGTTTCCTCTGAGTTAATAAATCTTTTACCAGTGTTGCTTCTATAGTTATACAAGGGGTGATCAAAATACAGAGTGATTGCTTAAATTTTAAGAAACTTATTACACTAACACACACATTGCCAAGAATATGTGATAAGTGTATTTGAAATGAGGGGAAGTATTCTGAAGGAGAATAACAGCAAGGTATCTTTCACTGTAATAAATTTTTTATTTAAAAATTTACCATAGTGTGTCATGTCTTAAACTTTTTGAAAATTTTACTGATAGTTTGATGTGATAGAGCACGGTACTAAAAATAACTGCAACTCTGAGAATCATTCATAAATGATCTTCATTTTTATTAGTATTCAATGTTTTTAATCAAATATTTATAAAAGTTTCACTGTTCTGAGATCTATGAATCAAACAGGAATCAAGGGCTAAGATGTGATTCCTCTCAATCCATGCAGATAAGAACTTTTCTGACACAAATAAGAACCTGTAATAGATTTCAACATGAAGTCAAAAACAATGTGAATGTGACAGTTAAGCTGGATTGTCAACTTGACTGGCTTCAGAGACACCTAGGAGAGTAGGAGAGCACACTTCTTTGTGTTTTTGGGTGGGTCACGGAGACTTGACCTTGGATATCATTTCTGATATGCAGCCCCTTCCTCTGTGGCACTTTCCCTCCTTTCTGCTTCCTGATTGCCATGGATTGAACAGCTTTCCTTTGGCAGGCTCTCTGCCATGCTGTTTCAGCCTTGGAACCAGCTGACCACGGACTGAATCCTTTGAAACTACAAGCAAAAATAAACCCTTCCTTCTTTATGTTGTGTGTGGTTATTTGGTCCTAGCAATGAAAAGCTGATTAACAGAGTGAATAAATAAAACCACTTCAGGCCTAAAGGAACCCAGCAACTATACCTGGCCAAATCAACTTAGAAATACTGCCTTGAGTATTAATTAAAGGGAATAGTCAATCCTCTAAAGCCTAAATTTCCAGAGAGCAGTTAATAAAAATCATTAGAATTCTAAATTGGTAAAGAAAGAAAAATGTATCTTTCATTCTAGCTTTTAAAACAAAAACTATATGAGTACTTGAACATTTAACCTGTACTCTGGGAGCTTTCTCTTTTTCTTAAAATATTTCAGTCAGTAGATGCCATTCTTAGCATTTTCCCTCCAAGCTTCTGACACTACTGTGTATAACTAGAAGACAAATGTAACAATTATAGCTTGAATAAAAACGAGCACATAAAACGAACAGAGAAGTGTCCTGTCTGGCTCCACTCACCTCCCCACGCAGTGGCTCCTCCAGCAGATGGCAGGGGTGCTGGTGCGGCGGCTGCTGCTGCCCCTCCGGAGAAGTCTGGCTGAAGGTCCAGGAGATCACTTGATGGTTTAGAAGCACTGAAAGGAAAATATCACTTTAAATCATGTTTTGAAACTTTATCACATAAAGTTGCTTTAAAACAAAGATCTAGGTAAAAAAAAATCAAAGATTTGAGATATTTTAAATCCAACAAAAATATTCTGGAAAGTATAGCATTAATAGCATATATCGAGGGTCAGAAAACTACTTTTTAAAGGAATAGATGGTATGTACTTTTAAAAAATTTTTTTATATTTATTTTTGGTATGTATTTTAGACTTTGAGGGACAGGTGGTTTTTATCATGACTTAACTGTGCCTTTGTGACATGAAATAAGACAGACAATATAGAAACAAATCAACATGCATTTATTTCAATAAAACTCTGTTTACAAAAGGAGACGGGGCTGGATTTGATCCATGGATAGTATTCTATAGGTCAATAAAAATCATAACCTTGAGGCTATCTTTTCTCTACTTCCTAGTGTCTACTTACTTTTCTCTACTTTCTCTACTTCCTAGAAAAAATTGATGTCTTGAGAAGAATTGATAAACCAAAGAAAACTAAAGGCAATAATCACTAATTTACCTTCTTCCTAAATTAGACTCTAATTTCAAGTTTTACTGTATGAAGACTCATCTAAGGTGACCTTTGCATCTTTATTTTTAGTAGGTTGGGGTTGTGCTTTTCAGAGCTTCTTTATCTGCAAGTTTCAAGTGAAGCCTAAGCTTTGCTATTCAAAGTGTGGATTCCAAACTAGCAGGGGATCTTGTTAGAAACCCAAAAATCTCAGGCTACATCTAATATACCAGAATCATCATTTTAACAAGAACCTCATATGATTTACAGGTACACTCAAATTTGAGGAACATTGGTTTGTAGATGACCAGGCTAGGTACTAAGCCATCAGGGTCCTGGATCCCCTACTCGTCTTCACAAAAAAATAGTTCTTTTTTTTTTTTTTCTATTAGGTTCCTAAGTAATAGTTTTTCATGAAAGGATTCTGTTGTTTTCAAAAAATGTTTCAAAACCCCCGAAAGCACTGCCTAGTTCTGATGTCCATTTCTTAAATATAACTGAACTAAGTAGCAGAGAAGAAAAACGTATTTGTTAGTAAGAGCTTAATCAGGGGTTCAGGGTATAGCTCAGAGTTAGAGCACTTTTAGAGCACTTGCCTAGCTTATATGAGGCCCTGAGTTTGATTCCTAGTATTACCAAAAAAAAAAAAAGCTTTTAAAAAGCAGTTTACATTAGTGCAGAAAAGAGAAAGGACCTGGTTTTATCAACCTTGTTATTCTAAAAAGCAGAACCAAGCAAGTACAAGCAAGTAGAAAGTAAAGTGCATAACCCCTGGATTTATGTTTACTTCAAACTTCAAGTCTCCAAATACAGTGCATTCACAATCAGAGTCACAGATACTAGAAAATGAGACTAGCATCCTATCAAGGTGAAAAATCCAGAGTGGATCCAAAATTATTATTTGAAGAAGCAATTCATTTTAGGCAGTTCTGAGGTTTCACAGAATGCACAATCATCCCCACCTTTCTCATCACTGTTCTAACATACAGATTCTATAAAAGCTGCTTAGGAATACCCCAAAGGCCCTTCCTACCACCAGTTTGACTCCTTGTATGCACCAATTACCTGGCCTATAGTTACACGTTTGTTCTTGCTTTTAAAGCTCTTAAAACACCTTTTACCTTTCACCTTTCTTACAAAAAGAAACTAATTTTAATAGATATTTTCCATATCAGCAAATTTCAAAAGAACCTGATATACGTGCACCATTTATCCACTTCCTTTCTCCAAGTGTGTGAGCAACAAAGTGATTTCTACAGCTTTGGTCCAATGACTTAAGAGACAGAGGCCTAAGTAACTGTCAGAGTGTAAAGAATGTACTTTGTAGCAAAAATAAGCCAAAACACCAGATGACTAAGATTACCTTTTATTTTGTGAAATCATTTGGGTACAATACATAAAAATCTAATCAAAACATTAATAAACAGTTCTCTCCATACTTATTAACTAACCTGACTGGGACAGCCGCAGATGCAGTTGCAAATAAGTCAACCGGTGGGGATGTGTCGATAGTTTTAGCTGGTGTAGAATTAGGAGATGTAACAGTTGTAGCTGGAGAAGACTGAAAGTGAAGATGTATAATACACTCTAGTCAAATATGAATCTACAGGACATGGAGCAAAAGGACTTTTGCTTTGTAGACCCATGACATTCCCAGGTATCTTTTTGTAATTCGTCAGGGGGTTAAAAAACTCAAGAAAATTTGAAATCAAGAATTGTAATAAAATACTACTATTAGACAAAACATGCTTCAAATTTTAGAAGTTAAATTTAACTTACAAAAATTTTTATAATATATTTGTCCTAACATTGCAGTGGTTTCTATTCATGTATTTAAAATCCAAGCTAAATATGTATCTTGAAAATAAAATTATTGGGAAAGACCACACTAGCTGCCAACATTTCAAATATTATCACTTGTAATAACTGCTATAAAACCAAGGTCATTCTTTTTCTATTGTACCCTACACAGAATTTACATGAAGAAGCAAAAGGACTTTAGCTTAGGCTCAGATGACTTAAGACCTTGATATTTAACGCAACAATTAGTTCACGGTTGGGAGGGGACAATTCATAAGCAAATACCAGTCAATGACAACATGAGAATATTGGGACTATGTTCTTTCAGTAATATGAAATAAATAAAAATTTTTAAAAGTGAAATAAAATCTAAACCCTGTTTCTTTGTTTTTAAAGAACAAAAGTTTGTAGTCAACTAATATATTAAAAAATAAAAATTTCTGTGGAGTAACTGTCCTTATTTTATTCAGAATAATTCATTTTCCAAATAATATTTCAAAATCACCTATTGATTCTTAGTTTTGTAAGTGGAAATGAGATATAACAGCAAGTAAGATACATGAAGACCAAGGCCAATCAAAGGCTATAAGTTATTGGGCATCTGGTTTCAAACAGACCAAATTCAAAGGGAAATTTAAAAAGAATAAGAAAAAGAAGGGATGGAATAAGAAGTTTATAGGAAATTCCTGACTTAAAATATTTTTGTTTAATATCCATTCATCTAAGAATAGAAAAATTCAAGAAGTCAAAATTCAATTGATGTATAATTTTCAAACACTCTTCAAGAGACAGTATAGAACCAGTATAGATATTACTGCTCTGAAAATTTAAACTTAAACCTCTCTATTCAAAAAAAGTTCAAAATTTCCAAATGGAATACAGATCATCAACAGAACAGAAAAAACTAGCTGAAGTAAACTATAATTTGTCCTTTGTGGACACTGACAACTACTTTACAAAAAAAAAAATTGTTGGGGGGGTGGGGGATTGAACTCAGGGTCCTGCGCTTGCTAGGCAAGTGCTCTACCACTGAGCTAAATCCCCAACACCCCCAATTTTTTTTCTTTTTAAGCAATACTTGTAAGATTAGCAAAGGCAATATTTATGAAACAACACTGAGAACTGAATGATTGCAAATACTATCAATACAAATGCAGAAATGCAAAAGTCCATTAAAAGTGCCTTACAGGAATAATCTGAGGAGACATGAGAGATAGGAAAATAGAATCCAAATAATCCTATTATTACAAAAAGACAGCATCAGTAAATTTGGCCAGAATGTTGAAAAAGACCATCCCAAAGGACACCAAGATTTTATCCCAGTCTACTTAGTAGTCATATGGTGGAATTTTTCACATAGACACAGTGGCTTTGCATCAAAACCCAGAAAGCCTTTTGCTTGTTTAATCTGTTTGAATCCTAAGGGTATTGTAGGCAGCTAGGCATAGGGGTAGCATGGTGTCAGAATCACCAGCACAGTCAAAATGATATCTTTGAATGGGGATAGTAACAGCAATCATAAAAGGGAAATCCGTCAGAGGAAAAAGCCTATCAGTTACATTTTTATTTGAAAAATACAGTGGCAAATGTGAACTATAGGTCTATGGAAGCAAACATTCATTGCTAGTAATGCTAATCCCATCCTTCAACATGCTGAAAAAGAGATGGGGTGGTGAAGGAGTTATTAAAACTGTTACAGTTATCTGTCTAAAAGGCATCCTCCTGGACAGATAGCTAATTACAATTTTTTCTCCACCATTAAAACACCCATAAAATCATCTGATTTACTTATCCCATAGGGTTGTGATTTGGAATGTGTGAAAAGGCTTTTGTATCTAGTGAAATATTACACTGATACATTTGCTTTCACTTGTAACATAAACGCAGGAAAATCTCTCCTACTTTAAAAACGTTTTGTCCCAAGAGGACTAAATTACACAAACTGTATTACAATGGACTGAGAATTTAATATAAAGGGATATGTATGTGCCAAATACCCACAATGAAGGTAAACATTGTATGTCATAAACATAAACTAAAATAATAACAACAATAACAATGAAAATGGGGAAAGGAGATCTAGAGACAGAGAGGGAGGTGGTGGGGAAGAGAATAGGAATACAAAAGAATCAAGATATGCTATGTACATGTACTAACAAAATATAATTTAAAAAATAACATATCTTTTCTAAAAACATCTTAAATCATATGATCCGCTACTCCACTTCTGGGTATGTACCCAAAAGAACTGAAAGTAGGGACTCAAACAGATACTTTTACACTGATGTTCCTAGCAGCATTATTCATCTTACCCTAATTGTGGAAGGAACTCAAATATCCATTGATAGATGAATGGATAAACAAATTGTAGAATATACATATGATAAAATATTACTCAACATTAAAAAGGAAGGAAATTTTGGCATATGCTACAACATAGCTGAAACTTGAGGACAAATAAGTGAGATAAACCAGTCACAAAAGGATAGATACTGTGAATTTACTTATATGAGGAGCTTAGAGTAATCAAATTCACAGACACAAGAAGCAGAATGAAGTTTCCAGGGAGTGCAGAAGTAAATGAATAGGAAGTCATTTAATGAGTACAGACTTTCATTTCTGGAAGATAAAAAACTTATAGAAATGTATGGTGGAACTGGCCCCATGACAGTATGAATATACTTAATCTCACTCAAGTGAACATTTAAAGATGGTAAAATGGTTTAAAAAAACTAAGAAACAAAAACTAAACTTACCTTACTTAATGGAGAGGGAGCACCAGATCTAAAAGGCAACATAAGAAAATTAAAACTGAATATACACAAATACATTTGTAGGGCATTTAGGTTTGATACCACTTTTTTGAACAAGTACAGTTTTTAAAAAATGGGCAAGTTATTAAAATACTTTTAATGTGCACTTTACTTAAATATGCCATCCTCTTCCAATGTTTTCCATTGGCTTATTTCTGGTATTAAGCAGTTTTAATTCAAAATTATTTTCTATCTAGCAACTTTGAGTTAATCATTGCTGGACACGTCCATGAAAAAAAAAAACTGTCCAAGTTTCAGTTTTTAAAAATTTGCTAAAGCCCTGAGAAAAATCAAGCTATGTAGAATTTTAAAAACCCTCTGGTTTATTATTTTAGGAAGTTAGAAAACTCACAAAAGTTAATATATATCATTATTTATTTAATCATAATTATGATGAGTAAAAGGAAGAACCCCAGGGCAAAAAAAATATTTTTACAAGTCTTGTGTCTCAGATACGATACATACACAGTTTCACACTTCTGAAATTTGACTGTTTTTAATTTTGCTGCTGTAATAAAAACTCTCTAGGAAAAATATTCTTATAGTCCTGTTACAACTAGTGGGACCTTGAAAAAGAACACTAACTTGCACGCTTCTTTCTAAGGAAGAGAGGGAACATTGAAGAGAAATTTTTTTTTAAGTTAGATTACTGGTAGCACTGACCATTGTACATCATTTCTAGCAAATGATCTAGAAGCAATGCCTGAATAGCTCACAGGTTAATAGTCTGAGCTGGTAGAAAAATGAGTATGACAAAATAGAGACAGAAATGCATTTCACTAAGAAGCTATATTCAGGGTCTTACTGGATGGAAAAGATGGCTTTCTATTCATTTACGGGGAAAAATATCACACATAGTAATAACAAAACAAAATTAGCAGAAACTAACTTGAATTTTGTACAATATTTTAAAATTCCAGCAATTAATCATTTATATGCCAGATTAATATATTTTTATATACATTTACCTATAATTGATCATTTCAAAGATTCTAGAAGTGATGAGATGTACAGTGTTCTCTGTATCTATGAAAAGTTACTTATAGATCTAAAATGTAATATAATTTAAGATTGAAAATTCTCTAAAGAATTTTTGGCTAATATCGGCACATTAATCACTCTTCCTTTATCTACAGAAAAAATGGAGTTAAATTTAAATAAAAATCCAAGAACATAAAGGCCTGAACTCATCAAAACACAAAATAAACAAAGAAACTATTTGACATGGCTATTTCTAAGAGTAAATTTAAATTAATTTATCTCTCAAGAAAATTTCATAAACCAATTCTTTGTGGTACTGACAAAATAAGAAATATTAATACATAAAAGAAAATAGAAAATAAGCAAAATCTTTTTAAGTGTATTTCCTACACAATACACAAAAATTGATAACCTACTTCTCCCCTATGGCGAGAATAAAGACACAGTAAAAATAACAGAATTGCTATCTGCTATTAAAGAACATTATACTTAAAGTCAAACATGAAAAATCATAATTAGCACAAGAATAAGCTTGTCAAAATCCTATCAGAGCAGTATTACTAAATGATACTTGTAGTTATCCCATGGATTAGACAAGTGAAAAATCTACTGTCTCTGTTAAGTTATAATTTGGTAAGTAGGACGATAGCTTAATTGTCTATTTAAGTATCTATCTTCATCACGCAGTGCTAAGTTCTTAGAAAAGAAGGAACTTATCTTATTGTTTTATATTCTTAGCAGCTGGGATTTCCTGTATTATTTGAAATTTTAAATGAGACCAGATTCACTTGTCTATTTTATAATAAATTAAGCAGAAGTCATAAAATTATTTTCTGTGAAATCAAGCTATCAAGATTGTGACCTGTTCCCATGGAACAGATCTGGCATTTTTTGACATAATTTGATAAAAAAGATGAGAACCAAGGGTGTTCTCATGGGCCACAGCTTTAAAAAGCATCATTAGCCAATGACTAAACTCTGAGGGTTTCTAGGCTTAGTGACACAAATACAGTAATTTGCCCAAGTCTCATAGTCCTTAGTGGTGGATTCAGATCTCTGTTCTAAGTCTGTCTGCTGCCCAGAGCCTGAGCCTGCTTCCTGTTCTAGCCCATCCCACTGAAAACACACATGAACTCAGAATAGTTACTCTTCTCTTATACAACACACAGATTGCTGCATCTTACAAATTCCTTGCTTTGTCTTCCATCCTACTTTTGGTGATTTCCCTTTATGAAAGAAACACTATTTTTTTAATATGTAGTCAAGTGATTTTATTAAAAAATACTTATGTTTCTAATTTCAAATACACAAATCTAGTACACAACAAACTGGGCTAGGAAAACTAAGGCACTAATGATAATTTTAGAAGACAATGACCAATAATCTAAATTCTGTAAAGTGAAACAAACAAATCCACAGGTTTTTATTATGAACACAACAAATACCGAGGTTTCCTTCCAATACTTTAAAATTAAACTGTCTAAACAGGAAATTTTGTTATTTCTTATTTGATTAAAAACAATAATCCTTATATAGAAATACTAGCCAGAAAAATATAGAGATGTGAAAAATCTATCTACATATTACAAATAATTTTCATTACAAAAGACAACCTTGAGTTTCCTGAACCCTCAACACTTAGTGAATCCACATGTAGAATAAAATTCTGTCTTTTATCTTGTGGAATCATAGAAACAGGTAATATACAAAGGTATATCATACTATATTGCACACACTTTCAAAAATGAACAGTGGACATAAGGGACTAAATATAAAGAGCATGTATTTTTTTCATAACAGATACTTGTGAATCCCTCATTTTATGTATACTCTTAAAAAGAAGTTAGGATAATTTATACTGCTACTGAATGACAAAGAAAACAATGTCAAATAATCAATTTTCTTTGTAAAATTCTCTTTTGGTAATTCTACCATATTCCAGGGGGAAATCTTTTGTTTACACAACAAATGAAAATCCTTTTGTTTCCCAAATTGGAGAAAAATATTTATATTCCTAAGAGAGATTGTTAAGAAGACCAAAAGAAAGTAAAACCATTTATGCTAGTCACTGTAGAAGACAAAAATAAAGTATAATAAAAAACCCAGAGATGTGTAAAGTGGAAAGAAATCAGTTTCAAATGTTATCAATACCAAATATGGAGTATTAAGAATTTTTTTTGCATTTTTAGTAATTACCAAATGCAAAAATGTCACTCAATATAGTACTCACCCTTCACTTAAGTTCCCAGGGAAGCACAAACATACAAAGAAGAAAATATTTAAACTACTGTAGTTTTTTTTTTAATAAGGAATAAGCAAAAGATAAATTCAAATGTGTTCACAGCCAATTCAGAAAAGAAATCTGACAAGCATAAGATGATTTTAAAATAGAAAGAAAAATATCTAAGCAGAAGGCAATTCAAATGAAATACTACTGTGTTTTTATTCCACTTCTGTAGAAATGTAACTAAGTATCGACAGTTATTTTTTCCAAAAATAGCTTGCGGTGGGCAGGGGGTGAGGGGGTGGCGATGGTGGTGAATTTAGATCTGCAGTTTGGGCTAAGGTGATGCACTGTATCTAGCAAAGGAGGTTTTCCAGGTAACTGTCTTACTGGTAGCTTTAACAGAAAAATGAGTGGAAAGGGTGAACCTATACAGAGTATGGAGACTCTGAGGAGAAAGAGCACAGAGAAGCCAACTTGCAATGTGCATGTAACACTGCATGAAGAAGAGATTAACTCCGGGGTCGTCCATGTTTTCCTTGCTAACTCGGTCCTTTTGCTACTGGTGCAGGAACATTTCTCAGGCTCCTGCCTCTACTTGTGTAAACCTTGGGTCATTTGGGCTCCCACACACCCAGACAGAGGGTGGCCGCAGCAATAACTGGAGGTAGGTAGTGTGCACTGTGATTTAATGTACTTCCATGTCAAAGCCAGATCATTCACAACCACACCAAAACTTTGGGCAGACTGAAGTAACTACCTTGCCAGGATCCTGAAATGTCCATTCATGCCAAGTAACTCTGCCATAAATGAAAAACTCCTCAAGAATTATCATTTAAAAAATATTATAATTTCTGTACTGACTTGGGAATGATGACAGAAATAACACTTAGCTAATGAAATAACCAGCAAAAAAGTAACATGGAGACACACAAGCCTAAGCTCTGGGACGATGTTCAAAAAGAAAAAAGTTAGAAGGTACATTTTAAGAGTTCTATTACAGGTAAAGTCCATAATCAGCCTATATAGCCCTGGAATGATCAGTTCAGTGGTTGTCTCTGCTAAGTCCTGCTGTCAATCTAAAGAAACATAAAGCTGGTGTCACCAACAACAGATTTTAAGCTGATTCTGTAGAGAGACCTTCATTAAATATCAAGGTAATGAAGTATAAAACAGTTCCTAAACTTCAGAACCAGAAAATCAATTGAAATCTTGTATGTAGAAAAAAGTAGCCATGATACAGGGAGGCTCATGATGAAAGAAGGCTTCATCAGAAGGTAGAACTGCAGATGGCTCTCCTTGGATGCATAGGATTTACACAGAAGGACAAGGGTAAACATCCAAGACTGCAGAGTTATAGAATGAACAAGGCACAAAGACTGGAAAGCACCAGGTCTTGTGAACAGACACATTTCATGCCTGGCAGAGAAATAGGAAAAAAAAAGGAACCTGGATATTTTTGCATGCAGTGAAGAAAAATAGTCAAAAATATAAGTACCAAACACAAAGGCATGAAAATCCAGAAAAATTACACTTACTGTGTTTTGACTGCTACTTGCTCTATGAAAAGCTCTTTGAATAAAATGTCAATAGCTGTATCATACCTAATGTTTCAAGGGAGGAGAGACCAAAGTCCTGGAAACTGTACTTTAGGGTTTTGCTTTTTTCACAATGGGGTTGGTAACATAAGAGTGTTCAAGGCTGATATTGAACTTGTCTTGCTTGTACTCATGGTCAACCATAAAATTTTACATTTTTATACATGAGCAGCTCTGTGTCTTTGTATTATGAATTCCTTCTGAAGTCAAATATGTAAGTCATCAGATTCAGTCAGTATGGGAGCAGTCTACTAATTTCCTACACTAATGTGTGGATAGACTGCCTGTACACGAGATGACACTGATGTAAGTTAATTTAGGAAGGGTAGGTTCTGAGGGAACTCAGAAGAATGACGTTGAGGCATACCCTGAAACTGTAGTAGTATGAGATGTACCTTCACAAATCTTTCTTATAAAAAAAGACTCTAATATTTTTCATCTTATTTAGAATATACAACTAATGCATACTTGTTTCCAGGTTTCTTTCCTTCTAATGTATTTAGATGCTGTTCAAGGGTCTCCATTAGACTGCTGGGAGCCTATAATAAGAAAGTAAAAATAAATGTCTGCATTGTTTTCTTTCAAAATAAACACACTGCAATATCACTGTAACTTTTTATGGTGAGCTCTGTGGGTGGATCCCAATATTAATGTGAGATAATTTCATTCTATGTTCTTTTGGTGTTTAAATATTAAAATTCCATGGATTCTCACTCAGACAGGTGCATGTTGAATACACTAACTGCACTGTATACCAAACAGCTTTACAGTATGATTTCAGTGTGGAGGTTACATTGGTAGACTCTAAGATATTATTTAGATGTAGTAAACTCAACACCTTCCCATAAAACCACAGTACAAAAGGAAAAGGTATTTGTATCTAAGTAAAAAAAAAAAGTGCCTACATAAAAATTTATAGAAATTTAAAAATACAGTAAAATCTCACTTAACCATATTTGACTTAAATGTTAGGAAAAATTGTTACCTTATTAACAAAGGGGAGGGGCTAAAGTTGTGGGGAAAAGAATGTAATTTTAACAGTCAATAAAAATTAAGATTTTATTATTGAATTACTCAATTTATATACATAACAAACTACTGTGTACTGGCAGATTTAATATAGTTCAACACTTATTAAAAAGTTCTTGGGGCTGGGAATTTAGCTCAGTGATTAGAGTGCTTGCCTTGCAAGCACAAGGGCCTGAGTTCGATCCCCGGCACCACAAAAAAAAAAAAAAAAAAGAAGATTAAAAAGTTCTTGAATGTATCTGTTTTTAAATAAAATTTTAGACGATATAAAGTGATGGCATTTTACTGTATTATGAGAAGGAGAAATAATAGGTGAATATAAACACTGTACCCAATTTATTCCTCAAGCATTTATTTTGTTTCATATTTTTAAAGTAAATTTAACTCAAATTAGGCCTTAAAAGCAGCACAGGCATTCACTTCATGATTGAAACATCTTACTATACATCCAGATACATTTAATTTTAATAATTTTTCTTTAATGTAAAACTAATTGTGAAGGACTCTATAGTAATTATGCTGCTAAAATAGTTCACAGAGGGTTTGAGGACTTAGTTCAGTGGTGGAGCGCTTGCCTAGCAAGTGCAAGGCCCTAAATTCGATCCCCAGTGGGGGGAAAAATAGAAGAAATTCATATCACTGTACATTTTATGCTATACTTCTCATCAAAAATTAAAATTTTATTAACATTTTTTAATTTTAGAAATTCAGGACATTTACTTAATAGTCATTCAAGTTTTGCTAATAGATTCATAAATTGCCAACATTTGTTATTATTGTACATGTAAGTATATGATTATTAGAAGTGTAAATTACTAAGTGAATTAAAACAAGTAAATTCATAAATATATAAAATTACTAAGTAAAAAATACTAATGATGAAAGTGATAAAGGTAGGGTAGGAAGGGCAGATCAGCATTATCTAAAAAGCTTTAGCCTAAAAAATAAAAATTTATCAAGGAATATAATTTAGAAAGCTATAAAAACTGGATTTTTAAAAATATAACTCAGGTGAAGACAGACTTTATCTACAAATTCAAGAAACTGCAACTAAGGACAAACTTACAAGGGAGGGGTTGGGGATTTAGCTCGGTGGTAGAGTGCTTGCCTAGCAAGAGCAAGGCCCTGAGTTTGATCTCTAGCACCACCCCTGCCAAAAATGAAACAGGGATAAACTATAAAGAAATGCTCAGTGAACGGTGAGTGTACACCTTAATCTTAAAAAAAACAAAATACAAATGCTTCAAATTTTTAGACTAGTAACTTCAAAATTATCACAACAATTGTTGACAATGATGATGATGATTATAATGACAGAACTATGAGGCCTGGGCATATAAATGTAAACCTTTTCATGTTTCCATGTTTTTGATGGTAAGAAAAAAATATATCATGAATCTTTTTCCAATTAGAAGACTCAGGTCTTCTGTTCTTTTTTTTTTTTTTTTTTTTTTTGGTGTTAGTGATTGAACTCAGGGGTAAGCACTCTAACCACTGCCCTAAATCCCCAGCCTCACATCTTCTGAATGTTAAGTGAATGACAAGAAACTGATTCACTGCTAAATCTCAATTTAAAACACTGTATAAGAAAAATATATAGTTTATATTCACAAAATAGAGAATGACAAACATGAGATAACAAAAATGGCAATATTTTCTACTTTAAATTTCCTTAGTTACCCAAAATAAAACAAAATATTAGGACAACAGATTACAATTTAATTCTCGCAACATTTCTTAATTTAAATGAAAAAATTAAAAAATGATGTGGAAGTCACAAAAATTACAACAGGTGAAAGATATATCTGACAAAGAAATACAAAACTATAGAACTGATTTTTGTCATAAAGGGAGTTAATTAGCAATACACTGCATATAAAGTTAAGTTTGGAACATCTTATCACACAGGTTTTAAAAGTATCTCAATATTTACTTTTCTTATGAAGATATGAAAAATCTATGAAAAACAAATTCCTCAAATGTCTTTGAAGAAAAAAGTATTTTGATAGTAATACCAGGAGTGCAAGATTGTGTGTCTTCTCAACTGTATTTCTGTCCCCAAGGACATCCTCATAAAAAATGAAAATGATCACGTTACATTTCTAAGAAGTAACACTTTCAGAATATATCTGCTGTTGTAAAAGAAATGCAAGATAACAAAATATAATTAGCAGCATATTTATTTGCTCATTTAAAAATGGCAAAAATGGGCTGGGGATTTAGCTCAGTGCTTAGAGTGTTTGCCTTGCAAGTATGAGGCCCTGAGTTCGATTCCCGGTAACAAAAAAAAAAAAAGGCAAAATCAACTAATCAATCAGATGAAAACACTGATCCAAAGAAAGGGTCAGCCTATAGAAGCTAATAGAGAACAGCATTATATCCAGGCTACCAATTCACCAATGGCAAAATCTTTAAAAGGAGACTTTTCTTCACCAGTAGTTTTCAGATCAACCAGAATTCCTGACATCAAAACCCAAGATAATTTTCATATTTGAAACACACAGACACACATAGCAAATAGGAAATAATATTCAAAAATTATATTCTTGAAATTCACAGCTGATTAAGATACTAGGATCTAAAGGAAAACATCCATTTAACAATTTAGTTTTTTTAGATTATTAAGCATCATTAAAGCCAAATGGAAAAAAAACCCAAAAGAGTATTCAAATTTTTGATCATTAGACAAGAAACCATCTGAAAGTATTTCAGTTCTGACATCGTATTCACATCTTACCCAAAAAAGTATTTTTAAATATTGTATTAAAATTTTACTGATACTGAATTATCATTTAAATGTATTTATGATATTATACACACAAATTTTAAAAGGCTACAGATGACCACACTGGTATGTACTGTGAATTCTCTAACCTAAAACATGCACACTAAATTCATGAAGGTACTCATTATATTCCTTGTTCAATTTTTCTGCAAAAGGAATTCAAATTCATTTTTAGTCATGAGTATCCTGTTCCAACTTTCAGTCAAAAGAAGTCCCTCTGGTCTCCACCATTTCTTTAGCCCTTTTCTAAGAGAATTTTTTTTTTTTTTTGCCTATTGTTATGGCTAGATTCAATTGCCATGTTAGCCATGGAGAAACCTGCCATTGAGTAGAAACCTAATCTCAAAGGGGTTGAGCTGAATTCATTCAACCTGGCATTTCTGACCCATCTCTGAATTTATCCTAGTCTAACATTACCTTAAGGATTAACCCCAGAACATTTTACATTCCAGTTGAGAATTGTCACACTGTCACAGTGAGTCTAAATCCTGAGCTCAGTTAGAGACCTTCATCAGCCCTGTGGAAGGGTCTCTAAATAAGAATTATAGAGGGTGTTTAGCTCTGTTTTTCACACACCTAAAAGAAACCATAATTAGGCTACTTCAGAAACATACTATCTTGTATTGGAATTTGAAGGTACACAGGAGAATTTAACTAGATGATTCTTATGAGGAGGTAATTTAAAAATAAGTATTAATAATGAAGTTTATATACCTCTAAAGGTCATAACAGAAACAAAGGATAGAGTGATACCATGCCTCAATGAATCTCTATCATTTAACAGCTTTCAGGTAGACAGAGGGCAAAATTTTATTTCATTGGTGGTCAAGTTTGCTCTCCTAATTATGAAAACATACACCTCAAAACATTATAGTAGATATGTCTCTGGATTACTAGAGAGATTATGCAAACTACAGTGACTATAATGACATCATTAAAAATTAAACCCATGTGTGAACCTTTCTTCCAATGATAGGCTATCATTTTAAATTTAAATCTAAAAAAGCTATTTAAGTAGTTCCTTAAATCTTTCCTCGTTTCTATTCACACTCTGCCCAAACTGAGACAAACAAGGTAAGGTCTCTCTTGTTTTTTTTTTTTTTTTTTTTTGGTGTTGGGGATTGAACTCAGGGCCTTGCACTTGCCTACCAAGTGCTCTACCACTGAGTTCAGTGATTAGAGTGCTTGCCTTGCAAGCACAAGGGCCTGAGTTCGATCCCCAGCACCACAAAAAAAAAAAAAAAAATTTCGACAATATATCTAGTTTTTCCTTTATGCCACAGTGAAGTTGTCTGTAGTGTTAAAATAAAGATATGCCATTTCTAAAAGCTATTTACTGAGCTAAGTATTTTCATGTGTTTTTTCCTAAAGTTAACATGTATTATTTTTCTGGGATATTTTGACAAAATGAAATGTAAATGTTTGTTTATAGGTGAATAAATGAAAATGATTTTTACTATAATGTTTCAAAGGTAAGTCTATCTCTAATATAGATTTCCACATAACATTTTTATACATAATTTTTCTTAATGAATACTATTTTCTAACAGTAGCAAAAGCTTTTTATACTAATACGCTGTCTACTAGATGAAACTATTTCTCAATTTTTAAACTGCAAAATATAATGTTGTCACGTTCTGAATTGTTCTGTGAATTTTATTTGTGAAGAATTCTTGTTAACTTATTGTTATTTTAATAATACTAATACAGAAGACCATTCCTTCGGGTGCCCTGAATTTTTTAAGAAAAATTTAATGCTTAACATTATTTTAAATATGTATACATTTCAAGGTATTACCAAGATAGCAAATCATTAAACACACTTTGATATTATTAAAAAGTGTGTAATTTCATTATGATAATTTTCTTGTATTACAATGACTTTTTGAATTTACAAAGACAGAAAATTCATATATTCATAACTGGCATACGAGATAGCAACTCTATATTGTTTCCCATCATGTCTACAACATCACTTCTAGTTAAACAACATGTTTGGGACAGGAACTTATGATTACAGAATGATTAACGAAAAAGTTTCTGGTGATTATGAGAAAAATCTTAAAATAATCCTGTATCTATGAATGACCTCAATTCTCTTCTGAGAAGCTGCACACTCTTGACAGATAAAATGATTAATGAAGCCCCGTTACTGTCATCACATACCAAATGGGCCCCATAAAAATCATTCACCTACCACCACTACTTTTTTTTTTTAAAGAACTCTCTTTTAAATAAGATAAATTCCTATTCACAGAGGAAATGAGAATCAGTGTCATACAACTGTGACAGTTAAGTTATTTGCATTTGTGGTCCTCCTTATACCAGTGACACATTGGAAAACTAAACACAAGGAAGAAGAACAGTTCTAGTGTTCTGGTTATATGCTTATGCAGTCACTTTTCATAGCAAAACCATTTTTACTAACATCATTCAAGGCTTCCTTTTGATTCAAGTTCAAGAATGAGAAGATGAGCTCAATTACTAGACTGAGCTGGCTTTAAAGAAGAAACGATATTTTAAGGGCAAGAAACCTTTCTATTACCTCCAGAAACATAGTAAATAGCTGAAAAGAATAAGATATGATAATTTCCAAGATAGCTGGCTGGCCCAAATTCAAAATCCATTAAATGCTTACAAGACAATATATAGAGTAATAATTTCATGCATACTGAAACTTCCACCAAGAACATCACCTACCTGTGTGAGGTCAGGAATGTCACCTTTATCAATACCAACTTGCTGTGGATTAGAAAAAATGAGAAGTTACTTGATGGGATTAAACTATTTTTGCATTAAATGAAAAAAATCAATGACAGAATTTGATTAAACCATAGTTAAATTTTGGTGTACAGGGATTGTATCTATCTACCTATCACTTTTAAAATATGCTCTTTATGCAGTTCTTCCCTCAATAGAACAATGGTTTAATTAATATACTTACAATTAATGTATTTAATTAATATACAGGATTTGACTAGAATAAAAAAATGAAAATAAACTGAAACATAAAATTTAAAGGTATTCTCTATGGTCAGTAGCAACCACAAATCTAAGTAACTGCTTAGACTGAAGTAATTATGCCTATTAAGTTCTCTGAACAGGGAATGTTTATATAGTTTTAAAAATTTGTTCACAGCATGTCTATCCACTCTCCCACAGAAAGGACCATTTTGGTAGTTTCTTACCTTCCAAAGTTTATGTATAACTAAGAAACTGTGAAATACGTATTTATTTCCTCATTCACACACAAATAATAGCATATTATATACACTGTACTTGTATTTCCATGCAACCATATATCTTAGGGATAGAGTCATATCAATACACAGAACATCCTCATTTTTTAGACAGTGGCATCGAACTTCCTTGTCTTAATGAATAATTTAGTAATGGACATTAACGTTGCTTCCAATCTCCTGCCACTATAAACAATACTGCCACACCATTTTGCATCTGTAGGCTACACACCATGAAGGAGGTAAGAGCACAAGCAAACTGGTGACTCTGGCGGCCTAGGGTCTAGGCTGAAGGAGGAGGAAGGGAAACAAATATGGGAAGATACTAATAAATGTAAAATAATGAAGTGAACATACTGTATGACTATACTGTATGTGTCCATTAAACTCTCTTAGAATTTGCAGGTTTCAAAATTATTCAAAATAAAAAATTGAGGAAAATATCATTCATGACTTTGATTCTATCACTTTATAAAACATAATGAAATTTAGGATCAAAGAAACAAAGTAGGTTAAACCAAGTTCTCCTTGAAAAATGAAGTGCTTTCTTCATAGTGATGGGAATGGAGGAATAGACACATGAATAAAGCCGTGGGCGCCTAAGAAACAGGCGAAGGAGAGACTTAGGGGCCCATCTGTGGGCCTTTTCTACTGCTGAAATCGGTATTTTGGAAGGATAATTCCTTGTTGGTGGCTGTCCTGTGTCTCACAGGATCTTTAGCAACATCTCTGGTCTAACCATTAGGTGCTAGTGGCTGCCCCCTCCACTTTTATTCTAGAGACAACTTCAGCTGTCCCTGGAGGAGGAGAGGGGGGCAAAATCACTGACTACTGACTGCAGTGCACTGACTCTTATCTCTGGATCAAATTACACTGGGATCAAGAATTCTAGACTTTTATCTTCCAGTGGCTGAATTTCAGCTTTATGGAAACCTTAGATGCTGCCCTACACTCACTTATAAATTAGGGAAACAATAAACTGAAGTAACTTCATTTGATTCATTTCCACACTTTAACACCTGTTTAGATGATGAATTAAAAATATTAATATGAATGAAGAAGGCATTTTAAACATGAATATATTATGGATACTTAATACTGTTATAAGTCTGGATAAAAGGTAATGTGTTTCCATTAAATGGATAAGTCTATTAGAAGACATAATGCAAGAATTCTTTATTGGCATTGCTATTTTTACTGCCCTAAACAGCTGAATTACAATGTAACTGGAAGACTGAGGTGAAGTATATGACAGAAATCTCCTTACTTTCTGTCTGGAAATATTCTGAGACATAACTCCTACGAGTCCAATATCTACCTTAGAATAGCAAACTAATATTAACTTGGTTCTATGAAAGGGAATACTGCAGTACTTAGCAGAAATTCCTACTAGCTATAAAACAACCATTTTACAAAGTTTCAGTTCTCTATCTTATAAGACTTTCAGCATAAAAATCCAAGACATGCTAAGTTCTCTGCCCTTCAAGCTATTCCTCTGGGAAACTTGAATATTTCCACCAAAATTGCTCAGCTACTCTATATGATGGACAACTTATTATTATTAGTATTTTCCAAATCCCCCCTACCATGGGAATCAAACACAGGTTCTTGCATATGCTAGGTAAACACTCTACCACTAAGCTACGTACCCAGCCCCAGTTATATTTTTTTCAGATTTGTATCTGTACTTTTTAATTAGTACATGTGTGTAGTACATAATGTTTACATTCCTTCTGGGGAGTTGGTACATGTATATAATATATCTCGATTCCTTTTTTCATTCCCTTTCCTTTCCCTTATTCCCCCCTCCACCCATCCTTTTGATCTTCCTTTTTCAGTACATATTTGTAGTACATAATGTTTACATTTCTTGTGCGTAGCTGGTACATGTACACGATACATCTTAAT
This sequence comes from Hystrix cristata, assembly GCA_004026905.1. Lineage (NCBI taxonomy): Eukaryota > Metazoa > Chordata > Mammalia > Rodentia > Hystricidae > Hystrix > Hystrix cristata. Next base: position 104,940 of record PVJO010003862.1, read on the forward strand.
TCCTTTTTTCATCCCCTCTTCCACCCCTCCATCACCCTCCCTTTCTCTCCCTCTCAGTTATATTTTAAAAATAACATTCTAGAAGCCTTCTATAGACTCTTCAAGCAAATAATACTAAGTACAGAATAGCTATCAAGTAGGAGCCCATAGATATGTACACCACATGAATACTGTTAGGTAGGGAGAAGATCTACACAACTTGTTGAAAAATTTCTATATTAACCAATTATAACCAAACCACTCAATACTGTCTTCAAGCAGTGTTAAATTGTGAATAATGAAATTTAAATATCAAAGAAACAAAAAACTCAGTTATCCCATTGTAGTTTACATGGTTATTCTATTAAAAATAATCCCATAAATTAGTATCCATTCTATAAAATACCTTATAATAGTCAGAAAGAGACATTAGGTAGAATGGAGGAATGGACCATCTTGCAAAGTGGCAAAGATCTTTCTTACTATCTGTGAAACTTTTATCTGATTGTAGAATGATCACATGATTGGGAGAGAAGAGTTGAGTGAGATGATTTCTAAGGTCACTTCTAAATCTAACATACTGTGACTCTGTGGCAGATGCCTTGCCAGATTATGTATTCTGTTGTACACTACAGATACATGAGCTAAAACTTTTAAAATTAAATTATATTTCCAACAAAGCTTAATATTACTCACCTCTGCAACCTTGAGAAATTCAGACACTCGTGTCATTCTAGTTAGAAATCGTTTATAAATTTCTAGAGCATCTTTACATTGTCCTTTCTTCATTTCAAAAAACTTTTCTAGAAGAGACAAAATGATAAGCAATTTGAAAAGAGTATTCTATTGTAAGTCTAACTGCAAGTCTAAACTTATCTTAACCCTAACCCTATTTTTTTTTTTTCTTTGCAGGTTCTACAAGTTTTTTTCCAATACCACTAGAGACATGCAAGATCAGTGCTTTTCTCTGGGCAGCCCCACAAACCAGACCAGGGCTAAACTATACCCTTGAGTGGCTCCAAAGGTCCCAGAAGGAAGAAGACTGGCTTTGTTTGGGCCTCTGCTCCCAGTCTTTGCTAAACAGACTCTAGAGCTGACGACTCAGACTTACTCTATACTGCACGTAAATCACTTTATAGCATTGTTGACTTCCCACTCATGCTTCACATGTCAATAATGCCACCTTCACAGATTAATGGCAGGGGGCCCTTTCTGATGAGATAAGACTTGCCCACGGCATACAAATCTTATATTTAAATTTACTACTTAAATTACTAATTAAAGCTTAAGGTTTGAATCAAAACACTTGGGCATTACAAGCTTTAAGTATTAAAGCACCTCAAAGAGGGAGCCCTGAGCAGTTTAAGAGGCATGTTATGGCCCAAAACAATCATCTGTCTCACATGAAACAATTTTAATAATGAAAAAACAAAGTAGAAGAATACATGATCAAAACAGATTACACATAAATTCATCATCTATATATCCCACTATTTAGTCTTGAAAAACAGCAAATTCTTCCTGATAACAACTTCAAAAAGTTATGACTATATTCTACAGCATCCTCATTTTCTTATTAGCTTATTATAAATCACTAATCTATATATTATAAACTAGTAATCTGTAAGTCTCTCTGAATTAAAGAATTCTTTAAATTTTTGATACTATATAAATTGATACTTGCTTTTATTGGTCAAAAATTATTTCTTCCAAACATTATACAGTAATGTATCTTTCAGTTATAAAATAGTAGAATTTTATGAAAAACATTTGGCCTATCCAGCTCTTAAAGCTTTCTGGATTGTAAACAGAGGATCACTTTGCCGTTCTTTTTTGTACTCCCAAGACTAGAATTCAGTCAGTAAGTACTACAGCTCCACTGTAATTGCAGCATGAGAGTGTTTCTCCCTATATATTTTAAAGAAAATCATTACTTCTTCAGTGTTTTGCCAGCCATTCATCAATTCATTTAGTCAATTATTTTTGACACCGCAGACAGTACAGCAATGTCTACAACGGCTTCTAGGCAAATCTGGATTGTAACTGAAGGCCCAATACCTTCTTCATAAATTCATTATTTTATATCTGCACATGGTTAAATACATGCTACTTTTATATTCTCTCATACTTGAGAGTTCTTTATGACATTAGGCATATAATTTTACTACCTCAAAAGTATTTTTAATTTTCTCAAGAAAAGTTTAATAATATATAATTATGCAAAGAACTAATTATCCAGGGTTACTCATTACCTTCTGTTGACAGTCTTTGGGTAATTTTACTTTTAACACAGACCTCCCCTGGAGGGCATTTAAGGAAAGCAAAAAGATCAAGAAAACAAACATATACTATACTGTTTTCTACTTGTTAAGGTTTGAGAGAGAACTGAGACTTTAGAAGTAGCCAAATCTGAGGAAGCTTTCTTTAACCACACCATTACGTTTTCTAATGCTGTCAATGGAATCATGATGCTATATGTAAACAAATCTCTTTTACTCTAAAAATGTAAAAATAAAGACATTCTGGTAAAATATACTTTTCTTTCTTTCTGTATAAACATCTTCACATAAACAATTTTCTTTAAAAAGCTAAATTACTTTTCTCCCCTATCATCTAAGGTTATTTCTTTGCATCAGGTCTTTAGCCTTATATAACACAAGAAGAGAAATCAAACTGAATAATCTCAATTTTCCTTCAGAACAAATGCATCAAAATTTTAAGCAATTTTTCTCTGTCTCATTTGGATGTCTGTATTTTTCATGGTAATTTAGGATTCAGCAACAAAAGACATTTTCTCATTATGGCTTCAGGTTATAATCTCATGATTGTTTCCATGATGGTGGGAATGACACAGAAAGGCAGCATGCACTATTTCACTGATACATGCAAGCTGTGAGGTTTTGTTGCCCTCCAGAGACCAGGGCAGGGTCTAGAGAAAGCATCCCCAAATGAGTCTCTGCCTTTCTTTCATACTAAGATAACATATGTTGATTTTTGTATTTGACATGATCACATTTGATATTTGGAACATGAATATTTGTGAAGCTGTACTAAATGCTTACTTGCACCCTAATACTGTATTAATTTTCAATGGATAATTTTCATAAGACATATATAAACTGAAAAGGAATCTCACCCCTGAGAGACAAACTGAGATTTTCCACATGGTCTATTACTAATAAGCTCTAGTCAGTGAGGGGTACATCTTACTTGGAAATCATCTTCATTATAGTGTTGAAACATTTGTGAAGATTTGCACTACCAAAACTGATTCCAACACTGCAGATAAAGTATTGGTCAGGAAGTCTTTTACTAAAATTAACTCAAAACATATTTAGAAGGTTAATCTCTAATACCATTTAGTAAACAACGTACTTGCCTTGAAACAATTAGGATACTGTCTCTTTTTAGTACATGTCTGTAGTACATAACGTTTACATTCATTGTGGGGAATTGGTACATGTACATAATACATCTTAATTCCTTTTTTTTTAATCCCCTTTCTCTTCCCTTCCACTGCCCCCAACTATCTTTTGATTCCTTTCTTATTTTGTACATGTTTGCAATACAGAATGTTCACATTCCTTTTGTGGACATAACACATCTTAATACCTCTCTTCTAGACTGTCGCTTTAACAAGAACAATTCTGACAAAAATACCAACTGAAACTATATAATATGGAATGTTGTATTGTAAGGCAAGAATACACTCTCATCCCCTTTGAAAAATCTCTAATGTGAAAGGGTATAACTCTCCGTTTTCTGTGGCTGATTTAGCCAGCAGACTATCATTTTCAAATTAAATTTAAACATCTCAAATGGTTATTTTAAAATAAAGAGAAACTATACTCTTAATACCATCTCTCTGTGAAGTCAACATAAAGGGAAAGTAAAGCAGAAGAGCATTTAAGTAGCTGTTCAGAACAATAGAGAAGAATCACATGGCTGAACATGTTAAATTCCTAAATGAATTGTGAAGCAAGTAAAATCCAAGACACTTGAGGTGGAAGTGGGAATAAAACAAGGTGAGAGTATGATAATAAACCTACAGAACTTCATTTCTGACCAGCTGTGGATTTTAGAAAGATGAGCAACTCAAAGATAACTGAGGTTTTAGGCCTAAAAGACTAATTATATATCAACAGAAATAAGGACATTAGGAAGAGTAAGTTGAAGAGTTCAGTTTTAAAGGTTCTGATGTTTTTAGGTAAGAATACAATACCTAAATTTAAGGGCCAACAAATACTAGCCATGCAAAACTGTAGTTTAGAAAAAAGATAAGAATTGAAATGATAGATTTAGGGCTCATTATAATGGAAATGACTTTTTTTTTTAAAAAATGAAGAATACTGTACACAGAAAAAGCAGAAAAGTAGATCCCTAGAAGTGAACTTTAGCAAAAGCTTACATTTATGAGCAGTAAGGAAGACTAAGGTTAGTTGGCAAAGGATAACAGGAAAAATACATCCTATCTGGTTCTTGATAAAATGTATAACCTGAAATAAAGATATATTTAGGTTTGAACTTCATATTTAGGGCAGGAATCTTTCCCCACTAAAGGCAAACTCCCTTTTTGCTTTTGAATTCATGTGGAACCACGGTTCTGGATATAAACTCAGCTCTGCAAATTAGGCCTGTGGGAGTTCTAGAATATAAAACCGAGGCAAGAGCCACCTTCTTGTACCTTTCCAGCTGTTGCTTGTGATAGGCAAGATCATAGACATGTGAGATTAGTCTTTAGCTGCATTCTACTTCTGGTCCCTCCCTCAGCTCCCAGGATTTTGGGGAAGTAATGAGTGAAGTCACAGCCCCTCCATTTGACTCTTTAATCCCTGGATTACAGGTGTCCCATTTTCAGCTTCTTAGTGTTCCAAAGCAGCTATGGTGGTAGCAGCAGGTTATAGTTTTTAGCATTCCTTAAACCCATTTCCTATTTAGAAGAAAAAAGTGAAACTTGCTGCTAGCACTCATTTAATTTTCAGTGATCAAGAATTACTGTATTTTGTAAGTGAAAATACCACTACTAAAAACAGAACGCTGTAAATACAGTGAGGTCTTTTGTTTCCATGACTACTGATACACTAGAAGGATGTGAAGATGGTAATAAAAGAGATATTTGGTGGCAAGGTTTTGGGAATAAGGTTATGATGGTAACCTGTAAGTTATCTTGGGGTAAGCCCTATGGCTGTAAGCACTGTTGTTGGTAAGTATTCTCAGGAAAAAAAGGAAATATGTTAAATAGGAGGACTCTGAATTAGTAGCTCCTCTAAAATATGAATACTGTACTTAATTCTGCGAGTCATTTCTGAAAGCCTAGCTGATAACCAGTTCTTTCAGGAGTCAGTAGTTACAGAGGCACCTAATCCCTATATTAAATTCCTTCCTATTTACAATATGTAGAGCAATTTCTTTTTTCTTGAATAGACACAGTATTTGGTACATGAAGTGAACATAGAAAACAGACTTTCAAACTGTCAATACAGAAACCTGGGAATAAATATGTAATCTGATTAGATCTGGAGATTGTGACTATCTGTGTCTGCCGAAAAATGGGATCCTTGTAGTCTATGCTCTATCAGAGCAAGACAATTATTTAAATTACCACCTATGCTTTTCTGAAAGGATTACCAGAGACAATGCTTATCAAGCCATGGGAAAGACCACCACAATGAAAGCAGGTAAAAGAATCGTGGGGTGGCTGGCTGCTTTTGTCCCCACTAGAGAGCTTAAAAAGGAAAAAGCAAACACAGGATTTTAATTGTTGGCTCAAGGCACAGTTAGATGTGGCACTCCAAGACTGCCCTAAAGTAACCTTATCTCTTACTTTTCAATTTTTTTAAACAAGAACATGTAATGGTACATTGTATACATAATGATCACATTCATCATTGTTATTTTGTGCCTGTACATGATATATCTTGGTTTTCCCCCTCTTCCCCACCCTTCCCTTCGGCTCCCCCTTCTCTATTTAGAGCAAGTTTATTTACATTTTTCCATTTTTTCCCTTTCCCTTTTCTTTCCTCCCCCCTTCTTCCTTTCTAGGTCTCCTTTCTTTTGAATATTATCTTCCTCTCATATATCTATTATGCCTCTTTGTCCTTATTCACACTTAGGGTTTCTCATATTAGAGAAAAAATTTGATGTGTACTCATGAGTGTCTGATTTGTTTCACTTAAGAGTATGTTCTCAAGGTGCATCCATTTACACACGAATGTCTCTAGTTTATCCTTTTTTATGGCAAAGTAGTACTCCATCATGTAGAAAAACCACATCTTCTTTAGCCATTCATTAGTTGTTGAGTAGTTAGGTTGTTTCCAAGACTTAGCTATTATAAATTGTGTTGCTATAAACATGATTATGCATATATCGCTGTGGTATGATGATTTTAATTCTTCTGGGAAGATACCAAGCAGAGGAATAGCTGGGTCAAATGGAACCTCTAGTTGTAGTTTTCTGAGGAATCTCCACACTGATTTCCACAGTGATTGGACCAGTCTACATTCCCACCAACAGTGGAGGAGGGTTCCTTTTCACCATGGCCCTGCCAGCATTTGTTATTGGTCCATCTCTTGACAATCGCCCTTCTTTCTGGACTGAGATGAAATCTTAGCGTTGTTTTGATTTGCATCTCTTGAATGACCAGTGATGTTGAACACTTTTTCATACATTTATTTGCCATTTTTATTTCTTCATCTGAGAAATGTTTATTCATTTCAGATGCCCATTTTTGGATTGGGTCTTTAAATTTGGGAGGTTTGTTTTTTTGAGTTCTTTATATATTCTGGATGTTAGAGCTTTGTCTGAGGGACAGCTGGCAAAAAGATTTTCCCAGTCTGTGGGTTTTCATCCCACTCTATTGGTGATTTCTTTTGCTGTGCAAAAGCCCTTTAATAGGATGTGGTTCCAAGCACTGACTCTTTGTATTATTTCCCATGCAGTCTGGGTTCTGTTCATAAATTTTTTCCTATCCCTATGTTTTAGAGAGTTCTTCCTATTCTATTCTCCAGTAGATTTAGTGTTTTAATTTTTAGATCTTTGACCCACTTCGAGTTTAGCTTAGTACATGGTGAGAGACATGTATCTAGTTTTAGTTTTCGACATGTGGCAAGCCAATTTTTCCAACGCCATTTGTTAAAGAGGCTGTCTTTCTTCCAGTGAGGGTGTTTGGCTCCTTTGTTGAAGATGAGGTATTTGAGTGTGCTTGGCGTTGTTTCTGCATCTTCTAACCTGTTCCATTGATCCCTGGGTCTGTCTTCATGCTGGTATCATGCTGTTTTTATCACAGTAGTTTTACAGTATAGTTTCAAGTCAGGGATTGTGATGCCCCCTGCCTTGCCCCCATTGCTCAGGAGTTTTCGCTATTCTTGGTCTCTTCTGGTTCCAGATGAAGTTCATGAATCCTTTTTCTAATTCTGTGAAATATGTTATTGGTATTTTGATTGGAATTGCATTAAATCTGTACAGTAATTTAGGAAGTATGGCATAACCTTACCTCTTGCAGCCATGGAGCTGTCACAGCTAAACTCAAGAGTCTGATCTTGCGAGTTGCTTAATTATAGCATAGGTGGGGAAGTTCTGTTTATAGCCTCACTGTGGTCTCTTCTGTGACTGTCAGGCATTTATTCAGAAAGAAAACTAGAAAGGGGAGAACTTTGGGGAGATTCAAACAAAAACGATCTTCCCTTCCCACAGGAAGATCTTCCTCCTGTCTAAAGAGGTTGGTCCTGCATTACTGGAGGTCATATTAACCCATGCTTTGTGAGGAAATGAATGCCTCTTCCTATCCTGCCCTCTGCTCCCTATGCCCTCTCTGCATGCCATGTGCTTCAATACCTGGAATGAGATTTAGAATCCAGAAATTGCAGTGTGTCGTAGTAAGACAAACACAAAGTCTGACAGAAGGTAAACACACACATGCCAAAATAAATGCAAGACTCAAAACTTTTGTTGGCAGTTGGTTTGCCAGATAAATACAAGATACTGAGTTAAAATGTATGTAAAGAGCAAATAATTCTTACTGTAAATCTCAAATATTGCATCAGGTTTATTAATACTAAAAAGTAAATTCATGTTGACTTCAAATATACATTAACTATGTGTCTTGTATTTTTCCTCCTAAATCTAGCGAACCTAACTGAGAAAAATCTGGAAAATTGGAATGGATTCTAAAGTAGCTGGGCAGGAAAGAAAGACTATTACATTAGATAATGTAATTGATAATTTATTAGTTTGGATGAATGAGCCAAAAATTGTGGCTGCCAGCCCGAGCATCTGGCAGTGGTTCCCATGGTAAAGTACTCAAACTTTACCATCATTCAGGACCTTATTAGAAATGCAAATTCTCAGGCCCCACCTCACACTAGAACTAGAAATTTTGGATTAGGGTCCCTTAACCCAGGTTTTAATCAGACCTCCATATATATATATATATTTTTTTACCTCCATATGTTCTTGAGCAAAGTCCTTGAACACTGCCCAAAGCACTTTTTCCTGGTCTTCTGGATAGGGACTTTTACCAGAGTGGGTATGCACAGGGGAAAAGATATACCCAGACAATTTTAAAAGGTTATGTATTTGAGGGGGGGTGCTGGGGATCAAACTCAGGGCCTTGTACTTGTTAGGCAAGGCCTATATCACTTGAGCTAAATCCCCAACCCCTAAAAGTTCATATTTTTTAGAAGAGTTTTAGCAACTTTAAATGGAGGGGACAGAGATGTCTGTTATAGTTTTAGGCTCACTTTTAAAACTGGGGTGTTTGCTTTCTTATTGTTGAATATTTAAAGTTCTTTTTGTATCCTGAATAATGGTCCATTATCAGATACTTCTTTCGCAAATATTTTCTCTTAGTCTGTGGCAAGACCTTTTTTGTCTCTTGACATTTTCTTTCATGGAATGTTTTCTAACTTTAATGAAGTTAAGCTTATCAATTATTTCTTTTATGGATCATGTGTTTGGTGTTGTATCTAAAAAATCCTAACTATATCCAAGGACATCTAGGTGTTCTATGTTCTAGGATTTTTATGGTTTTGCAGTTTACACTTAGGTCTATGATCTATTTTAAATTAATTTTTGTGAAGAGAGTAAGTCCATTTCTAGGTTCATATTTTTACATGTAGATATTCAACTGTTGCAGCACAATGGGATGTGAAGACTATCTTATCTTTGCTCATTTGTCATAGACCAGATGATTATATTCATCTGAGTGTATTTTCTGGGTTCTTTATTCTGCTCTGTTCTATTTTTCTATTCCTTTCTTAATACCACACTTCTTAATTATTGTAGCATTATAGTAGTACACTTTCTTGGCGGGGGCTGCTGGGGATTGAACTCAGGGCCTTGCACTTGCTAGGCAAGCACCCTACCACTTGAGTTAAATAACCAACCCCTGTAGTAATAGATTTTTAAACTGGGTAGTTTACATCCTTTAACTTTGTTCTTCTCTGTCAATATTATGTTGGCTATTTTAGGTTTTTTGCTTGCCCATACATACTTTGCAATTGATTTGTTGATATCCATAAAATAATCTGTTTGGATTTTAGATGGCATTGTATTGAATTTATAGATCACATGGGGAAGAACAACTTGACAATACTGAGTCTTCCTAACCTTGATCATATAATGTCTCTCTACTTATTTAATTCTTAAATTTCTTTCATCATTTATTGTTTCCCTCATGAAGATTTTATAGGTAGTTTCTTAGTTTAATCTGAATTATTTCATGTTTGTGGTGCTGACAGAAATGATATTGCATTTTAAATTTTACACTCTATCCATTCATTCCTAGTATATTGGAACATACTTGGTATTTTTTGTACATTTACTGTTATCCTGAACACTTTCTGTAATTGTTTATTAGTTTCAGAAGCTGTTTTTGGTGATTCTTTCTGGTTTTCGACAGAGATGAATATGTCATCTGTGAGCAAAACAGTTTTATTTCTTCAATCCCAATCTGTATTACTTCTGTCCTTTTCTTCTCGCCCTAGGTAGGCCTTCGGTATGATGTTGAAAAGCAGGGATGAGAGGGGCTATCCTTGCCTTGTTTCTGATCTTAGTGGTAAAAATCTAGCTACTCATTATTAAATAGCACATTAGCGATAAATTTTTGAAGATATTCTTTAACAAACTGAGGAAGTCCTATGTTGCTTTCACTGAATCCCACAAATTTCGATAAACTGCGTTCTCATTTTCATTTGTTCAAAATATCTTTAAGTTTCTCTTGAGATTTATTCTTTGACTCATGTTTTATATAGAAGTATGATGCTTAATCTCCACCTATTTGGGGATTTCCCAGGGTTTTTGTATCTTTGTTTGGTTTTGTTACTGATTTGTAGATTAATACTATTGTGGTTGGAAAGAGGACATTATTTTTATTCTTTTAAACTCATTAAGATATGTTTTATGGTCCGGACTATGAACTGTCTTGATGAGTTTTCCACGAAAACTTCAGAAAAGTGTGCAATATGTTGATACTGGATAAAATAGTCAATAGATGCTCATTATATCCAGCTGATTGATGTTGAAATCAAATCTGTCCTTACTGATTTTCTGCCTGGTAGATCTGTTCATTTCTGACAAAGAGTGATGAAAAATGGTAATGTCTCCAACTCTAAGAGTGGATCCATCCATTTCTCCTCGCAGTCATACAGGTTTTTATGTCCTGTAGTTTGATGCTAGGTACATACACACTAAGAACTGTTCTATCTTCATGAAGAACTGATATTTTATCATTATTTAATGCTCTTCTTTTCCCAGTAACTTTTCTTGCTCCCTATCTAAAATTAAAATAGCTACTTCTACATATTCTTTATAGTTACAATGCTGTATTTTTCTCCATATATTTATTTTACTTTTAATTTGTGTGAGTCTTTACATATAGTCACCATATAACTGAACTTTGTTTTTGGATCCATTCTGACTATCTTTTAATTGGTGCATTTAAACCACTGAGGTTTTAAGTGACTATTGATATATTAAGTGATATCGACACATTGATACAGATTAGTAGCTACCATATTGCATATTGTTTTCTATTTATTGTCCATGTTCTTTATTCCTGTATTTACCTTCTATTCTTATACTTTCTTGTGTGTGTGTGTGTGTGTGTGTGTGTGTGTGTGTGTGTATGTGGGTGGGTTTCAGAGAGGGTGTCTTACCATGTGGCCCAGGCTGACTTGAACTCCTGGGCCAAAGCAGTCCTCCTGACTTAGAGCTCCAAAGTACCTGTGACTACACAGGTGCACTGCAGTGCCTAGCCCTTTTGTGATTTTAACTGTGCATTTTATATAATTCCATATTCCTCCCTTTCTTAGCATATCAATCATACTTTTTCACTTACTTTTTCTAGTGGTTATCCTAGAGTTTTCAATATAAATTTATAATTAATTCAAATCCATTTTTAAATAATACTACACCACTTAACAACAGGTAATATAAATTATAATAACAAAACAATTCTATTTCCTCCCAACCATTCATTGTATCATTGCTGTAATTCATATATAAGGATATATATGAGATATATACAGAAGCATACATAATAAATACATTGCTGCAGCATTACCCTAATACTAAAACCAGAAAAAGACCCAACTGAAAAAGAGAACTACAGGCCAATCTCCCTAATGAACATAGATGCGAAAATTCTCAACAAAATTCTGGCCAACAGAATACAACGAATTATCAAGAAGATTATATACCATGACCAAGTAGGATTCATCCCAGGGATGCAGGGATGGTTCAACATACGCAAAACAATACATGTAATACACCACATCAACAAAGTCAAAGACAAAAATCACATGATCATCTCAATAGATGCAGAAAAAGCATTTGACAAAATCCAACACTCGTTCATGATAAAAACACTACAGAAATTAGGAATAGATGGTGTATATCTCAATCTGATAAAAGCCATATATGACAAACCAA